>NIVC01003635.1:0-86633 GCA_002269645.1 Macrostomum lignano
AAAAATGTCAGTATAAATAATGTGCATAATAAATATCAATGTGCATGGCATGCAATAAAAGAAAGTCTAGTTGTCAGTGTGCACAATTGCCTTGAAATCTGCATTACAGTATGCATTTATATATAGTGTAGACTTATATATACATATTGGCTATATTGTTAGTTTAGTTTTATATTTTTAATTGAAAATTACATTACATAGTAAAAAGAAAAACCATAAAGGTCCTTTATAGTTGCAATGCCTCATGGGCCCTACATGTAGAACATAACTATTGGCCATGCACTGCAAGCAACTTCTGTGACAGCTAAAAAAATGTTCCTGCATGTCTATAAGACTATGGGCCATTGCCTTAAATGACTATTCACTGTCCATAGTTCAGATGGGAATAGTACACCGGGATTTCTCTTTGGGTCTTACCCTTTTTAGCATATATTAAGATATATCCTAGCATTTATAACACAGTAGATACATTGTGTCAAATGACAATTGTTTTGAATTGGCACAGAAACCTAGTATACAAACAAATACAATCCACTTTGGTAATAGCCACTTTGGTAACTGCCATTTTGGTAACAAAAAATAACCACTTTGGTAATAGCCACTTTGATAACAACCAGTTTAATAACAAGCAGATTTACAATTGTTTTTTGCATTAATCTAAATCTCTTAAAATGTGCAAGAATATAGGCCTATCTTAAGACTTAAATATTTTGTTGTTCCATTTTAAAAGTTCATTGGTAAATTCTTTTGGAGCATATTAATCAATACATATATGTAATATTTAGTATGAAGTGGCTATTACCAAAATGGCTATTACCAAAAATAGTATTTTTTGTTACTGACTGAAGTGGCTGTTATTAAAGGCCTAGACTATAACTACACAAACAAGGTCTTGTCACTTTTTCTAGCATTAAACCTGGCATACACTAATACACAATCCAAACTAGGCCCTATGGCCCATTGTACTATTATCTTTTGAATTTAGTTTAAACTGTTTAGTTTGGATTTTATGGCTTGATGCTACCTACAATTGCAACTTGCAAGCAATTTAGAAATTTGCACTAGGCCTAAGGGCTAGGCCAAGGCCAAGGTCTAATTTCAGGGTGCAATTTTTTTGTGATACTCAGCTGTTATGATTTGTTGGCATCATTTAGGCTATGCCTATACTACATCATTGACATTTAAAATAAATGATTAAAAACTAACAAAATATCAGCATGATTTAATTTAAATTTCATTATATCAGTACTCTACACACATTAGGAATTAAGATAAGCTACTTGTAACTAGGCTGGCTAGGCCTACTAGAGTGACGAGTCTAGCTAGGGCCTATACTATATTATACAATACTTTAGTATCTTAGTAAGTAGACTATAGTATAGTATAGAAAATAGAAAATTAAGAAAAAATCATAAGCATAAGCCCAAGCCTAAACATGCCTAACATACAAGTCTTTTTCCTATCCATTTACTAATATAGTAAGCGGGGTTGCGTTGGTTAGTGTGCCCAATTATTCATTGGGTAGGCCTAGTCTCGCGTATATATAGTTTAATTAGTCGCTTAGATTTAAAAACAAAATTTGGTTTTCGGAAGTCGAATTTCTAAGAATCAGAAACAGCTAAAACAAAAGTCTGCTAAAAAGTAAGTTTATGACGCGATAAACATGATGTAATAGTAAAAAAAATACTTTGAAGTTATTATACTATGAAAGCTTTGATGTGGCACAGCTGCTCGTAGATGCAGCAGTAAATAATTAGAGCTATTATTGATTTCCCAGTCAGCTAACTTATTTCCAAGTAAGTAAATACTCTTACACATTGCATTAAAAGTCAGACAAGCAGTTTCGAAGAATCAATATTAAGCTGCAGTTATACAAATAACCCAGTATTTGGATACACGGATTATGTTAAATGTCTCTGAACGAGCTTCGGAACTGAGACGAATCTTATATACAACAGATAACAGGGCTGGTTCACCGTCAGAAAGTTCGACATTAGGCCTAATGATTCAATGCGCACAACCAGTCTACCAGTATGTGCATTTCTTAAAAATACATTTATTCGTAGAGCTTTTGTCCGAAGCTCATGCAGGAAATGTTTCTAAATGTAGATGCAGTCGCTATACAAATAATTGTTAGCTACATGTAGCTACTTTTTAGCGGTGCACACCAGAAGCAGTATACGCACTTTTCTGAGTACGTATCAAGGTTTTGCTTATTTTTTCCGCGCTCGAGCTGCTTAAGGCATGGGAAACTGGCCAATAGGAGTGTATCAGTGGAAAGCAGTCAGACCGACCGAAAGGTACAAGATGTGGGAAACTTTCACCAGCCAATCGTTGAGCAAATGCACCTTACTGAAACTTCTAATAATAATGTCATACCAAGACTAGAGACTGGTTCAGGTAATACAAAACACTTTCCGAGTTGGTTGGCAGTATCTAGCTAATTAGGAGCTAAAGAAGCTCCTAATTTATCAGGACGCTGATCTCTGTTAAGCAATGCATAGGATTCGAACTGCAGCTACCAAATGAACTGCTATTTAGCTTTAATAACGCGACACAACAAGCCTAAACCAGGTGGAAAACGGGTTCTGCAGCCGATGGCTCTATGCGCATATCTCCAAACGTCGATTTTAATTTATCGATGTCATGTTGGGCAGCAACCAGCCTAGTAACCTGACTTTTGGGATAACATCTAACAAAGCTGCATGGCTATCTCGAGGAAAGTAGCTGAAGTTTTCGGCTCTGGAAACTGACAATAGCTAAATGACACCCGAGGAGAGCTGCAAATTGTAGTGACGCGTAAAATCTTTGATATGCATAATGGGATGAGTCACTACCGATTCACTAACCGATTAATTGGACTATCAAACGTCCAATAATAAGAATAACAAACATAACAAGTTGGCGAAACAAACTTTCTGATTTAAGCAAGGTAAGCAATGCTTTTAAGTGAAGCACTGTACTATTGACATTTAAATAAATAAAATAAAATAATAATTTTTATAACAGGCTATTTCTAATTAAAGAAAAGCACATTTCAAGTGTGACTTGTATGACTAGAGTTTAAAAAATGATTTGAAAGTACAATGAAAATTAAATTAAGCTGTATGGTTATAGTGCATGCGTTTGGTTAACGAAAATGAAAACTCATCCGTGTCTTTTCTGCTAACAGAATTTTATTAAACCAAATAAAAACTAATACTATTAAATTAGACATTTAAATACAATATACACTGCGACACTGTCGGTGCTTTGAACAATAAACTTTGATGATGATTCCTAACTGGGAGATCAAGTCTATTTAACAAAATTTAACATAACTGTTTTTTATAAAAGGGAACAGAATGGCTAGAATTCATGTAAATTTATAGGTTTGTTTTAAATAAAGAATTTTCATGCTAAATAGCACCAAGCACATGTCAGCTATTTATATTATTTAACAGAAACCTAATCACAAAAGATAATATTTCCATACTTGGGGTATTATTAAAAACCTACTTTAATAACCTAATTAGAATCAAAATCCTTACCAATGATAATTACAGGTAGCTAGAAGAATACAGATTGCTGTCCGTAAAAAATGTATTAACGTGTGGCACAACACAGGTAAGAATGCAAAACTACTTTTATTAAAGCACTAAACTTAATAAGTCTTCTAAATCTAAAGTGATTTACAAAGCAAAATACAAAAGACAAATGTAATACGAGTATAAGGGTGAAATGCAGCATATAATTTTATTCATTTAAGCTTTAAATTTTGCACCGATAAAAAAAGTTCTAATTAATCTAGCTAAGCGATTCTTTCTGCATGCAGGAAATACGGGCAAAATCACGTCATGCTACTTCAAAGTAGCCAAAACAGGATAAGTAGTGTATTTGTAAAGGATCATAAAAATTATTATAATATTTTGCTACCATTAATCCGAAAAGCGCTTTCCATCAAAAACCCGAAATATCATAACTCAAAACCAAAATACCATTAGACTAAAAATAGAATAAAATACCGCTAGAACTTTCAGATTATGATATTTCAGGTTTATGATATTTCGAGTTTATGATGAAAAGCGCTTTTCGGAGTTGTGATTTTTTGGTTTGTGATGCCCCCCCCCGTTTACAAAGCCACACATATATTTCATATCAAACTGTTCGAAAACAATTCGAATGAAAAATTCCACAGGGCATGCGCAATTAATTCTACTAATAGTAGCAAAAATCCGTTAGAATCAAAATGTCAAAAAATCAACTGCTAGAGTGGGACTATGTCAAGTGTGTCGACTCCCGATATGTATAGTATGCAATTTTTAAGCACGTTGAAATCGGCTGAATTAAGAGTTCGCGCTAACTTTATTGCCGAATCATTATATAACTAGCTGATAATCAGCTGATAATCATCGTCATACAATTTGGGTCTTCGTGTCATATAGCGTGTGTCATAACACAGCAAATTAAAATTTCGGGCATCCCTAATTTGAATCCCTGATGCCAAATTTGCTTCCAGTCTTTTTTCTAAGCTGGGTGTCGTTTAATTTGAGTTCCGTATTAAAATTGTTATATCAGTTCATAGGAGATAGGAGATCTGCGCGCTTGTCACTACCGTCAAAATTGTCTGCGCTCTTGTGTCACTACCGTCAAAATTGTCTGCGCTTATGTGTCACTACCGTCAAAACTGTCTGCGCTTATGTGTCACTACCGTCAAAATTGTCTGCACTTGTGTGTCACTACCGTCAAAATTGTCTGCGCTTATGTGTCACTACCGTCAAAACTGTCTGCGCTTATGTGTCACTACCGTCAAAATTGTCTGCGCTAATGTGTCACTACCGTCAAAATTGTCTGCGCTTATGTGTCACTACCGTCAAAATTGTCTGCGCTTATGTGTCACTACCGTCAAAATTGTCTGCGCTTATGTGTCACTACCGTCAAAACTGTCTGCGCTCTTGTGTCACTACTTATCGAGTCTCCACCATTGCAGCCTTTATATATAATACACAAACTGTCACGATCCAGGAGCGCTAATGAACTTCAACTCCGACTGGCCAGGCGGGCAGACAAAGGCCAGATTCTGCTGACGCAGGACAAGACGGTACACCACCGCCCAGGAGGCCACTGAGCACAGTGCGGCAACTAATTTCGATGGCATACTATGAAAATAAGCCACAGTAATGCAAAGCATCAAATCCCACAGCAGGCTGAGGCAGCTCAAACAGATGGCGCTGCACCGCACAGCGAACGTGTGCCGCTGGTAGAGGCGCCACATTCGATCGGCCAGCTCGGCCGTCAGTCGCCGGCCGCCGGTCTCCGTCTCCTCCCTGAGCAGGCCGCCCAGGCGGGTCCAATCCCGCAATAGGGCGACCTCCTCGCTAATAACCAGGTTGCACCAGGTGAGCAGGAACACGTGACCAGAAATGTCGAAACCGAGCCACACGCCGTTGTGCTGACGCTGGCAATCGCCCCGATCCGTGACGCCCTGGATGTGGACGGATTTCGGCGGCTGGCTCACGCACCGGCCTGTGGCGTTCTCGACGGCGTGGAAAGCGTTGGTGCACACGTACCAGCCTGCGGTGCCTGCGGGGGGTAGGGTGGTGAAGGATGCAAGATTGATTATAAAAACAGATCGATACTTAAACATAGACAGACAGACAGACAGACAGACAGACAGACAGACAGACAGACAGACAGACAGACAGACAGACAGACACACAGACAGACACACAGACAGACAGACAGACAGACAGACACTAAGACAGACAGACAGACAGACAGACAGACAGACAGACAGACAGACAGACAGACAGACAGACAGCTCGTAAACACTAGGAATCCTCGTAGGTTTTACAAGCTGCTCACCGAACAGCAGTCTGCTCAAATGCTTCCGCATCAGTGTCCTAGACTGTCCAGTGAGCACAACCGACGTGAACAGAATGTAGAAAGACAGGCAGACAAAAGTCCAAGCCCAGCCCCATTTGATGAAGGCCAGATTCCAGAAGCTGCGTTTGTTGGCTAAGAAAATGCGCGGAATCGGCACCAAGTCGAAGACCACGCTGAGAGCAGCCACTGCGCAGAGGTAAACGCAGGCTCGAACCTGAGAATACATTTTAATAGAGTAGTAGTGAGTACAGATTGTTAATTTGGCTGTCGAATTGAGCTCAGTATAATAAAACTCTAATGAGCTACGGTCTACATGTAAGATGCTGACCCAGCAACTGACACTCTGGGAGGCTGGCCTAGCAACTGACACTCTGGGAGTGTAGAAAAATAACTGAAGAAAACTACAGACTATTTAATTGGAGTTAAATTGAAGGATCAGATAAGCCAGTAAGTGGGCGCAGGGCCCAAACAAGTATATTTATACCAGACATTAACTTAGGGGGTTTGAATTGCAGATAATAAAGAGAGGGGGTGGAGTGCGCGACTCAGGAAAGAGGCGAGAACGGAGAGCCAATCAGAACGCAGCAAGGGAGAGAGAGATAAGAATAACAAGATTGAGCTAGACAGAGAGAGAGAAAACGGAGTAAACAGAGACAATTGAAGGTGAACTAAGAAATGACTAGGAAAGTCGCGACAGGGAGGCTGGCCCTGCAACTGACACTCTGGGAGGCTGGCCCAGCAACTGACACTCTGGGAGGCTGGCCCAGCAACTGACACTCTGGGAGGCTGGCCCAGCAACTGACACTCTGGGAGGCTGGCCCAGCAACTGACACTCTGGGAGGCTGGCCCAGCAACTGACACTCTGGAAGGCTGGCCCAGCAACTGAGGATCTGGGAGGCTGGCCCTGCAACTGAGGATCTGGGAGGCTGGCCCAGCAACTGAGGATCTGGGAGGCTGGCACAGTAACTGACACTCTGGGAGGCTGGCACAGCAACTGAGGATCTTGGTGTACTTGGTGTGCAGAACTTGAATGCAGATTTCATTACAGACTGATACTACAATGGCACACCTCAGGCGGAACCAGAAGCGGCTTTTTCATCATCTGGTACAGGCAGATACCAAAGAAGCCCTGCACAGACATCGGCTCGGGAATGGACTTCTTTGCCGACGCGCTGGAGGTTTGATCGGCGCCTCCGCTAGAAGAAGACATTGGCATGCGCTGCTTGCTGAATTTGTGCACAGCCGATCCTCCGGGGTCGCGGCGCATCTCAGAGTCTGAGAATCAACTAATGCCTTCGATGAGAAACTGCTCAAGCTAGACTAATCAAGGTGAGTATCTGCAACTGGAGAATATTAAGGATGGCAAGTAGGAGCATATTATTTCATGGCCTAAAATACATCAATAGTTTTAAAACCTTTTTAGAGCCTTAAAATTATTTTGTTCCCCCTTTTAATCTACCCCTTGTTCTACATCTTTTACCTGTGCCATCTCTCTTCTCCATGTTCTATCTATCTTCTCTCTCCCTATCTCTCGTCTCTCTCTCCCATCTTTCTGCTCTCTCCCTCATCTCTCTCCTCCTGTCTTATCTCTCTTCTCCCTGTCTCATCTCTCTTCTCCCTGATCCATCTCTCTTCTCCCTGACCCATCTGTCTTCTCCCTGTCTCATCTCTCTTCTCCCTGTCTCATCTCTCTTCTCCCTGTCTCATCTCTCTTCTCCGTGACCCAACTCTCTTCTCCGTGACCCAACTCTCTTCTCCGTGACCCAACTCTCTTCTCCCTGACCCAACTCTCTTCTCCGTGACCCAACTCTCTTCTCCCTGTCTCATCTCTCTTCTCCCTGACCCATCTGTCTTCTCCCTGTCTCATCTCTCTTCTCCCTGTCTCATCTCTCTTCTCCCTGACCCATCTCTCTTCTCCCTGACCCATCTCTCTTCTCCCTGACCCATCTGTCTTCTCCCTGACCCATCTCTCTTCTCCCTGACCCATCTGTCTTCTCCCTGACCCATCTGTCTTCTCCCTGACCCATCTGTCTTCTCCCTGACCCATCTGTCTTCTCCCTGACCCATCTGTCTTCTCCCTGACCCATCTGTCTTCTCCCTGACCCATCTCTCTTCTCCGTGACCCATCTGTCTTCTCCCTGACCCATCTGTCTTCTCCCTGACCCATCTGTCTTCTCCCTGACCCATCTCTCTTCTCCCTGACCCAACTCTCTTCTCCGTGACCCAACTATCTTCTCCCTGTCTCATCTCTCTTCTCCCTGTCTCATCTCTCTTCTCCCTGTCTCATCTTTCTTCTCCCTGTCCCATCTCTCTTCTCCCTGTCTCATCTCTCTTCTCCCTGTCCCATCTTTTCTCCGTGTGTTATCTCTTCTCCCTGACCCATCTCTTTTTTCCCTGTCTGATCTCCCTTCTCCCTGACTCATCTGTCTTCTTGTCTCATCTCTCTTCTCCCTGTCCCATCTATTCCCACATCGTCTATATGATTTGCTATTCCATACAATGGTTAACAAAACAACTATAATCAAATTCTTAGAAATAAAACAAACAGGAAACAATGATTGTTATTCCATTGGTTATACTGCTATATACGTGTACACTCGAGAATATCGATAATTAAATACAATAAATGTACAATAACGATAACAATTTGTTGCATAACTATATATTCAAGCGCAATTGTAACTGGCTTGCAATCTGATAGACAGTCAAACGCATAGAAATCAATTCTGAATAAACGAGAATTTATACTATTCATCATAAGAATCGCGGATAACAGTTAGCCTAAAATATGACAATAATTCTTACCAAATCTACCCAGCTAATAGAATAGGAATGAAATCTATTGATATTTTACTAGAAAAAGCTTTCTCGCACACGTTGTGGCACAAGTGTTAAATATTAATTTAAAAAATCGATACTCAAGCGAGAGAAAAAACTGACACGCAAATGCAGTCCAGCAAATAATTAGAGCAGAAGCAACGACTGGCGATCAGTGCCGACCCAACACCCTGCCGCTGCCAACACCTCGCCGCCCTGGACCGCCGCCGCCGCCGCCGCTAGCCCGACCAGATCGTCGCTCAGAAGCAGCCGCAGCGCCAGG
The DNA here is from genome assembly GCA_002269645.1 of Macrostomum lignano. Lineage (NCBI taxonomy): Eukaryota > Metazoa > Platyhelminthes > Macrostomidae > Macrostomum > Macrostomum lignano. The sequence goes on from NIVC01003635.1 coordinate 8,966, forward strand.
CCCGCCGCCGCCGCTGCTGAAGTGCACAACAGCGAACAGTACAGCGGCAAACAGCAGGCCTTTCAGGCCGAACATCAGCACGGCCAGCAGGCAGCCAACCAGAGCCAGCGGCTCCAGCACCGCGCCCTGCCACAGCGTCACCCGGGGCAGGCCTGCGTCTAGCAGGCGTTGATTCAACATCTGGAAGATGCTCACCCCGCCGCCGCCGCCGCCCTCGCCGCCACCTCCGCCACCGCCAAGAATTCCGGCGCCCATCGGCGAGTCCTGACGATCCTCGTCGCGAGTGACGCCGCCAATTGGACGACGAGGTTCGCCAGTCGCTGATGAACCACCACTGCCGCCGCCGCCGCCGCCGCTGGCAAATCTACGAGCTCTAGGATCGTCGTCTTGAACTATTTCGCCGCTAGGCAGAATGCGAACCATGATTTCTGTTTATGGTTGTCTGTAATTGCGCGGGTATGGGATTTCAACATAAAATGACAGCATTTCAACATAAAATGACAGCATTTCAACATAAAATGACAGCATTTCAACATAAAATGACAGCATTTCAACATAAAACGACAGCATTTCAACATAAAATGACAGCATATAGTCAAGCGATGCTACTTACACTGCTAGCTAGCCAATAAAGTAAAATTGTGGTTCAACTTATTTTGAATACACATACCAACGTACACACATTGTGGTTATCCCGACCGATAATGTACATGAGTAAGCTAAACTTAAACCCTTTAGGGTGCGCGAGGATTGGGTAATTGCGTGGGGCGTAAAACAGTGGCTTAGTTAGGCGCATATAAAATTTAAATTGGTTAGCGAGGCCGCTAATGAACATCCCAGCCGGTTTAATAAAACCCCTTCCTGGTTTGTGCGGTTGGGACATAAAATTAGCTCGGAAGGGGGGTAGAGAATTGTTAAGTCAGGCGGAGAAATGATGTACATTGGTTAAGACTAGCCGCTAATGTACAACAAGCCACCCGGTTTAAAAAACCCTCCCAGGGCGAGGTGGGGCAATAAAATATGGTTCGGCAGGAGGTAGACAATGGCTAAGCCAGGCGCAGAAAGAATGTAAATTGGTTCGCGTGGCCAACTAATGTACAACATGCCAACCCGGTTTAAAAAACCCTCTCTCTCCTAGCATTTTAATAGCTAATCTAATACACTAATTAATCATTAAAAAACAAAATTACAGTAAATAAATTATAAAAAGTCAAAATAAGTTTTTATTAGCAATTAAATATGTAATTGGTTCTTTTATTATGTATCAATAATATATATGCAATTGTTTTATACTTAAATCAAATTAGAAAGCATGTTCAAATACTATAAAATACATTTTGAGCTTTAGGGAACACATTAAACGACACAATCCAAGGCGCTTACATTCGAATATATTTCTATACTATTACTTTAAGTAGCATGATTCAAAACATCAGTTATCGAAAGTGAATCAGGAATACGAGTAAAGCGGAATTTCTGTTCGATTTACGAGTACTGGATCCAGGTAGAAATTCACGAACTGGAAGTGATATGAAATGTCACAACATTATAAATCGTGTAACAACAGAGCATAGTTTTACATATAATACACAGTTCACATGTACAAAAAATTAACAGACAACATAATAAATCTATTCAACGCATTGCATTTCATTCCATTTAATTTTGGCACCAAATTTACTTCAATCAAATTTAATTTATGATATAAATAGTACGAATTTTCTTACGAATACTACAATTTGAGTTTTTTAAAAGCTGTTTTATGATTGCTGATTAAACTGTAGTAATCAATAGACAAATCGCATTTATTAGTATATAGGACTATAAAAGCAATAAACAACAAAAGTACATTTTATATTGAATGTGCAAACAATTATTACCTGGTTAGGCATTTATGAAAGCACACACAGCCATTAAGACAACACAGCATGAAATAAGCAGCATGAGTAAACATTTTATGCATAAATCTTATATCAAAGATCAAAGACTAACCAAAGTAGTGGAAAGATCAAAGACTAACCATAGCGGTAGGATCAAAGACCAACCGTACCGGTAAGGCTAGATCAAAGACAAACCATAGCGGTAAGATCAAAGACCAACCGTAGCAGCAAGATCAAAGACCAACTATAGCGGTAAGATCAAAGACCAACCATCATAGCGGTTAGATCAAATACCAACCATAGCGGTTAGATCAAAGACCAACCATAGCGGTTAGATCAAAGACCAACCATAGCGGTTAGATCAAAGACTAACCATAGCGGTTAGATCAAAGACCAACCATAGCGGTTAGATCAAAGACCAACTGTAGCGGCAAGATCAAAGACCAACCATAGCGGTAAGATCAAAGACCAACCATAGCGGTAAGATCAAAGACCAACCATAGCGGTTAGATCAAAGACCAACCATAGCGGTAAGATCAAAGACCAACTGTAGCAGCAAGATCAAAGACCAACCATAGCGGTAAGATCAAAGACTATTCGTAGCTTCGTAACGGTAAGATCAAAGACTAACCATAGCGGTAAGATCAAAGTCGAAACGATAGCGTCAAGCACAACCAACAATCAAGCGGCAACTTCAAAGGCAAAACCTAGTGCAATAAAATGAAACAATATTCTTTAAACCAGCTACAAGCAGTGATCAAACGATTTAAACAAAAAAATTAAGTAACAAAAATAGTTCAGCTCATCAGATCAATTTGCACAGCCTCAATCGCTGCAGTCACGTGATCAGCGTCCAAAGAAGCAGCATCGTCAGCAACTTGCGCCAATCCGTCAGTCTCTGGCCAGCAGATGCGACAGACCATCGCTGATTGGCCGCGAGTCTGACCAATCAGCAACGGGGGCAGCTGCCGCTGGCTCAATTGCACATCGCCATCAATAGCATCCGCAGCAGGGATATTGTCCGGCAATAACAGACGGAGACAAAGCGAACAGGCCAGCCTACCGCAGGCCAGACAGTTGGCCCGATGGGCAACCGCGTATCCGCACGGAGACAAGCACACGCCGCAGGCGTATCTATTAGCTGGCGTTTCGAATTCCCACGCGTCGGTGCACAGTTGCAATAGACGACGCGAATCAGGGTCCTGCTGGTCCTGGGAGCCGGCGGAATTCGATCTGCAATAATAAAACATCAAAGAACTGCATAAAAACCAACTCTATAACCCTAACCTAAAACCATAAACTGGGACAAGAATAGCTGGTTTTTGTGGAAAAGCGTCAGCAGTGCTTATGTCATGGTTAAAGCTCTCATTGAACTGAACCCAGTTGCTTTGACGCAAAAGTTTAGGGGCAAAGTGCTTGAGCTGACCTCTCAGCAGCCGACTGTCTCTGCTGCAGCTTCAGCCAGCGCTCGTGATCCTCCAAGCAGGCGATGCGCTCAGCTGATTGAGCCAATCGACGCATCAGCGAGGCCTCGTCGTCGAGTTCATTGACTGCCAGGACTGTTGCAGAGGCCGGACTAGCTGCCGCCGGTTGCTGTTGTTCGTCGACATCAAGCACTATCAAGGATTCTGGCTGGCTCTGGTCGCTGTCAGGCGGGGCAGCGCGCAGCCAGGCGGGGCGCCGGCGCCACGGGTTCTGCAGCGCCAGCCAGGGTTTGATGAGGCAGCGGGGCATTGCGCCTAAGCGTAGGTAGGCAGCCGGCTCGGCGTCCCGGGTGTCGAACTCGCGACTTTCGGTTGACATTATAAATAGGGCAAGAATAGGACAAGAAGTCATGGGAAATTTTTTTACAAGGACAAGGAGCCCCGGGAATCGTTTACAAGGACAACGAGTCACGGAGAATTGTTAACAAGGACAGGGAGTCACGGAGAATTGTTAACAAGGACAGGGAGTCGAGTCACGGAGAATTGTTAACAAGGACAGGGAGTCACGGAGAATTGTTAACAAGGACAGGGAGTCACGGGGAATTATTTGATAGGACAAGGAGTCACAGGGAATTGTTGAATAGGACAAGGAGTCACGGGGAATTGTTTACAAGGAGAGAGTCACAGGGAATTTTTTACAAGGACAAAGAGTCACGGGAAATTGTTTTCAAGGCCAGAGTCACGGTCACGGGGTATTGTTTACAAGGACAAGGAGTCAGAGGGAATTTTTTGCAAGGACAAGGAGTCAGAGGGAATTTTTTGCAAGGACAAAGAGTCACATTGAATTGTTTACAAGGACAAAGAGTGACAGGGAATTGCTTACAAGGACAAAGAGTGACAGGGAATTGCTTACAAGAACAAAGAGTGACAGGGAATTGCTTACAAGGACAAAGGGTCACGGGGAATCGTTTACAAAAGAGCCACTGTAGGTAAGCCAAGGCGCTTGAAAGGACATTTGAAGGTCATTAGACAGTCCCCTCAGGCCCAACAACTCAAGCTACTTGAACTCACCAGTACATGGGATCGATAAACTGCGACCGCCTCTCCAAAGCCCGAGTCCAGAAGCAAGGCATTGCCGGCCACTTATCGGCAAGTTCGCCAGCAACCTTCAATCGTTCCCGTTCGCAATTGCCTAGAAAAGTGCCATACCGATGGCAGCTGTAGGCGGCCTCAGCCAGCTCCAATAAATAGGCGTCGTTAAACTCAAATCGACTGGGAAATAATCGACGCAGCTGGTGAACGCAGTCAAGGAACTGAGTGAACACTGGCGATGATTCGTCCGACCAGCCGTAGTGAGCGCATCTGTCAGCGAATTTGTGACCGAAACTAAGCCACTCCTTCTCTACTAGATCCTGCGGGTTGGAAGTTTGAGAATCCTTATTGAGTTGTATTTTTCCCAGAATCCTGATTCACAGAATTTCGAATCACAGAATCCTGATTCACAGAATCCTGACTCACAGAATCCTGATTTACAGAATCCTGATTTACAGAATCCTGATTCACAGAATTTCGAATCACAGAATCCTGATTCACAGAATCCTGATTCACAAAGTCCTGATTCACAAAGTCCTGATTCACAGAATCCTGATTCACACAATACTGATTCACAGAATCCTGATTCACACAATACTGATTCACAGAATCCTGATTCACACAATACTGATTCACAGAATCCTGATTCACACAATACTGATTCACAGAATCCTGATTCACATAATACTGATTCACAGAATCCTGATTCACGGAATCCCAATTTACAGTACCCTATTCACGAAATACTGATTCACGGAATTCTATTTTACAAAATCCTGATTCACATAATCTTGATTTACAGAATCCTGATTCACAGAATCCCGATACACGGAATCCTGATTCACAGAATCCTGATTCACGGAATCCCAATTCACAGTACCCTATTCACGAAATCCTGATTCACGGAATTCTATTTTACAGAATCCTGATTCACAGAATCCTGATTCACAAAATCCCAATTCACAGTACCCTATTCACGAAATCCTGATTCACGGAATTCTATTTTACAGAATCCTGATTCACAGAATCCTGATTCACAGAATCCTGATTCACAGAATTTCGAATCACAGAATCCTGATTCACAGAATCCCGATTCACAGAATCCCGATTCACAGAATCCTGATTCACAGAATTCTGATTTACAGAATCCTGATTCACAGAATCCTGATTCACAGAATCCTGATTCACACAATACTGATTCACAGAATCCTGATTCACAGAATCCTGATTCACAGAATCCTGATTCACAGAATCCTGATTCACAGAATCCTGATTCACAGAATCCTGATTCACAGAATCCTGATTCACAGAATCCTGATTCACAGAATCCTGATTCACAGAACCCTGATTCACAGAATTCTGATTCACAGAATCCTGATTCACAGAATTTCGAATCACAGAATCCTGATTCACAGAATCCCGATTCACAGAATCCTGATTCACAGAATCCTGATTCACAGAATCCTGATTCACAGAATTCAGAATCCTGATTCACATAATACTGATTCACAGAGTCCAATTCACACAGAATACTGAATTGAAAAATTCCCTATTCACAATCAAACCTGAAATCCGTGCAGGGTTCGATAATGCGGATCGATGAGTAGCTGCGCCAGAGCAGCAGTTTGAGCAGTTCGATCCCAACCGTCGGAGCAGTGAACCAGCACAGAGGCGCCTTCAATGAGCAGCTTGTCGGCAATGAACTGAGCAGCCAGCAGGATGGCCTGCAGATGCTTTGGCCAGCCAGATTTATTCAGCCGACTGGTCCAGGCGTGGGCGGTAACGCCTGAACTGTCGCCCTCCTGACAGGCCTGGGCCAGATGGCGCTGCGAGTCTCGCATCACGTGGATGTTCTCGATTTGGCAGAACTTCACCTGTGGGATCGAAAGGGAGGGTGGGGGAAGATTTGCAAGTATAGCTTGACGCACGAAAGTTAGGGATTAACTTCCAATTATAGCTGGGTGATCCGGGAGGCTGGCCCAGCAGCTGACGATCTGGGAGGCTGGCCCAGCAACTGAGGATTTGGGAGGCTGGCCCTGCAATTGAGGATCTGGGAGGCTGGCCCTGCAATTGAGGATCTGGGAGGCTGACACAGCAACTGACACTCTGGGAGGCTGGCCCAGCAACTGACACTCTGGGAGGCTGGCCCAGCAACTGACACTCTGGGAGGCTGGCCCAGCAACTGACACTCTGGGAGGCTGGCCCAGCAACTGACACTCTGGGAGGCTGGCCCAGCAACTGGGGATCTAGGAGGCTGGCCCAGCAACTGGGGATCTGGGAGGCTGGCCCAGCAACTGACACTCTGACACTCTGGGAGGCTGGCCCAGCAACTGAGGACCTGGGAGGCTGGCCCAGCAACTGAGGACCTGGGAGGCTGGCCCAGCAACTGAGGATCTGGGAGGCTGGCCCAGCAACTGAGGACCTGGGAGGCTGGCCCAGCAACTGAGGATCTGGGAGGCTGGCCCAGCGACTGGCACTCTGGGAGGCTGTCCCAGCAACTTTAGGACCTAGAATTTTGATGCTGGCAGACGCAGGTTATATTTAGAAGCATAAACTTAAAAAGATAAGCAGAAAAAACCACCCACCTCAACATTCTTATAGTTGTCGGCCAGTTCGTATCCCTTGCCCATAGCCCGGTTGCCAATCGCATTGGCCATGGGCCGCGTGTCCACAATATAGAGGCGCTTAGCGTTGGCATTCGGGTTGGCATCGGATATGGCTTGGACCACGTGCTCATCGGACGAACTGCGAGCATTCAACCCGACCAGAGGCTGGCTGCACCTGCACAGTGCGGATTGGCGGGTCTCGTACAGGTAGGTGAGCACGGGTAGGCGACCGCGGCTGCGAAACTTGGCGCATTCCAGTAGCACCTGGAAGTGTGGGAGAAGCGTTTTCTTTGAAACTGCACTCTTATCAACTGTTTCTTAGTACTGTGTTATTATGCTGTTTGAGGTGCTTTAAAGTAGTTTGGAAGTCTGAGTACAGTATTTGGGTAGAATGTTTGATATTATAGCTGAGTAGTCCAACAGTTGCTGAGTAGTGTTTTGGTAGGGCGGTTGGGTAGCTACTATAGTAGGCTGGGTAGTACTTGGGTAGAGTGGTTGAGTAGTGATTGGGTAGGGCCGTCGTCGGTTGAGTAGAGCATTTGAGTAGAGTGGTTGGGTAGAGTGGTTGGGTAGAGTGGTTGGGTAGTGCGGTTGGGTAGAGTGGTTGGGTAGATCGGTTGGGTAGAGCGGTTGGGTAGAGTGGTTTGGGTAGTGGTTAAGTAGAGCATTTGAGTAGACCGGTTGGGTAGAGTGGTTGGGTAGAACGGTTGGGTAGAGTGGTTGGGTAGAACGGTTGGGTAGATTGGTTGGGTAGAGCAGTTGGGTAGAGTGGTTGGGTAGAGCGGTTGGGTAGATTGGTTGAATAGAGTGGTTGGGTAGAGCATTTGAGTAGAGCGGTTGGGTAGATTGGTTGGGTAGATTGGTTGGGTAGTGGTTGAGTAGAGCGGTTGGGTAGATTGGTTGAATAGAGTGGTTGGGTAGAGCATTTGAGTAGAGCGGTTGGGTAGAGCATTTGAGTAGAGCGGTTGGGTAGATTGGTTGGGTAGAGTGGTTGGGTAGATTGGTTGAGTAGTGGTTGAGTATAGCGGTTGGGTAGATTGGTTGGGTAGATTGGTTGGGTAGAGCAGTTGGGTAGAGTGGTTTGGGTAGTGGTTAAGTAGAGCATTTGAGTAGAGCGGTTGGGTAGAGCGGCTGGGTAGATTGGTTGAATAGAGTGGTTGGGTAGAGCATTTGAGTAGAGCGGTTGGGTAGATTGGTTGGGTAGATTGGTTGAGTAGAGCGGTTGGGTAGATTGGTTGAATAGAGTGGTTGGGTAGAGCATTTGAGTAGAGTGGTTGGGTAGAGCATTTGAGTAGAGCGGTTGGGTAGAGCATTTGAGTAGAGCGGTTGGGTAGATTGGTTGGGTAGAGTGGTTGGGTAGATTGGTTGAGTAGTGGTTGAGTATAGCGGTTGGGTAGATTGATTGGGTAGATTGGCTGAATAGAGTGGTTGAATAGAGCATTTGAGTAGAGCGGTTGGGTAGAGTGTTTGGGTAGATTGTTTGCGTAGAATGGGTGGGTAGATTGGTTGGGTAGAGTGGTCTGGGTAGAGTTGTTAAGTAAGAGCCGTTGGTTCGAGCGGATTGAGTAGAGAATTGGTAAGAGTCGCTAGATAGAATGGCGATTGTAAAGAAACTGCAGAAGCAAAGACTTAGTTAAGTATAATGACACAGTTAGCTCGCACAGTTTGGGCAGAGCCAGGCCGTACAAACCTGATCGGGTACCACAGCGGGCACATATAGCAGCCTGGGATAGGTGTCGCACACTGCATAATCTTCATTAGCGGTCCACAGGCGCCAATTGGGATTGTTAACAGCGCCTTGGCGAATGAATTCGGCCTCTAAACTGAATTTGTAGAGCAGGCCGCTGGGAGACGGTCCTTGAGTTGGAGCTTGAGTAGGAAAATTGTCTAGCAACTGTTGCAGACTGCCTGGCAGCAGGCGTTTCCGTTCGGAGGCAATCAACGCTGTGAGCTGGGCAGCCTGAATAAAAACAATAAAAGAAACAGACTAATTTGACACACTATTGAGTAGGTTAGAAGTGGATAAAGAGTTTGGCAGATTTATGAGAATGGATGTGAGATAGGGCATGAAGAGGGAGATGGGAAGAGTGGATGGGTGAGATGAAGAGGGAGATGGGAGAGTGGATGAAGAGGGAGATAGGAAAGTGGATGGTTGAGATGAAGAGGGAGATGGGAGAGTGGATGGTTGAGATGAAGGGGGAGATGGGATGGTTGAGATGAAGAGGGAGATGGGAGAGTGGATGGTTGAGATGAAGAGGGAGATGGGAGAGTGGATGGGTGAGATGAAGAGGGAGATGAGAGAATGGATGGTTGAGATGAAGAGGGAGATGGAAGACTAGATGGTTGAGATGAGGAAGGAGAGATGAGAGTTTATGTAAAGAGACGAGAACCTGACTCACCTGCTCAGCGCAGCGACCTCCCGGTACATCAAAGGCGAACACAGACTGCGACAGTTTCAATCGAACAGACAGTCCCACTCGAGCCTGCAGATTTCCTGCGGCGCCTGAGTTAGTCGTTGATGAAGCGGACGACATCGAAGACGGGGATGGCGAGCCGACAACTGCGGCGGCGGCAGCGGAGGCCAGGGAAGTGGAACTAATAGACGATCCGGAGCCAACAGATCTGGCCAGTAAGTCAACTTCAAGCACCAATTGCAATGGGAAGGCCAAAAATTCTCCGGAGCCAGTGAAAACTAAGCGCATATCCGACTGGTTATAGAATAGCTGGCCATTGACTGGGGGCTGGCCAGCTGGCAGGTAGTTGGCATCTTCAATTAGACAAGCTGCCGACTGCAGGCTGTGTTGTTTATTAGCTAACATTGATTGTTGTCTGGGCATCATTTATTGACTGCAATGCGAAGTTTATCAAGTTCAAATCTATGTCCTTTTTAACAAAAGAAAATCAAAATCAATTTCTCCTATCTACTAACCTAAACCCAAACCCAAATAGACATGTCATTGATCTACTCTATTGCTAAATTAATCATACAAGCATTATTTTTAATATCAGCAGTAGCAAGGGTTTTTACTCAGTTGGAATACTTTTGTTTTTTTTAGTTCTATTGTAGCTCTAGCTCTGGATATGGCTTGGTATTTATTGGATATATGGAGTTTTTGGCCACAATATACAGATACAGAATACACTGTATGGTTAATGAGAATGTATATTAGCCACAATCAAGTAAATATTGGCCACTCAATAACTGAGACCTAAAAAGACTTTTTTGAAACTATTGGAACCCTTGATTTCATGGGTGAGGGTGAAACAGTGGAAATGAATGAATTTTGCCTATTAAAAAACCCTTTGCAAAATAATAATAACATATATTATATAGTAATATATTTGATTGCACTTTGCCCTAATGGACTGATATGCAACCATCAGCTTAGCTGCAGCTAATATATGGCACATCTGAAGGCTGCATATATAGTTATTAAATGCAAGGTCTGGGGGGTTGCTATTGCCCTTAATTACCTAAGCTAACACTGGCACCCATTTTGTACCTGGATAAACTGAAGCAATGTAAAGTTAAGTGTCTTGCTCACCATTTTTGTTAAAGAAAGAAACACTTTAGTTCTTGGAGTTGAAGATTCAATTAATATAGATCTTTAATGCTATATGCACAATGTATAGCTGGGATAATGAGGGCTAATGTTAAGTTTAATATCAATGCAATCCAACCCATTCTTCTATCTTATCTTATTTCATAAATTATTATTTATTTCATAATCAATGTTTACCTATACTAGTATAAGGCTTTTATAAGGCAAATAATTACTTTGGTGATAAGTTCCTCATATGACAAATAAAATTCAATAAATAACCATTTTAATGATAGGACACATTTGATGATTTCAGTGTTGGGCACCAGTCCATTAATAAGCATAAATAAGCATTAATAAGTGTTAAGATTTTTCATTAATGTTAATGGACTGCCATTAAGATTTTTTTGAACTAACAAATTAATGAATTCGCGGTAATAATTTTGTGAGTTAATGACTAATTCATTGTTAATGTTAATGACAATGTCAATGACCAAAGATGCAAAGAATGAACAATAATATAAGTCTAAAGAGAAGTTACAATATTATAGATATATTTGAATTTACCTAAATACCTAATTAATCTCTTTGTTAATGATGATGATCATGCAAATGTAACAACTTCTTACTAATGAACTTTAATAATGAATTAAAATTGTGAACTGTATTGCATGAGCATCGATTGCTTTGATTCATGTCTTTCCTAATATTTTGTAACTTTCTACTACAAGTATACCTGCTAATTCTAATGAAACAACCTTCCGATTTGTATTTTATTATTTAACTAATTAGCTTTCAAGTTTCAAATAAATAAGTTACTTCTTTTACCATATGTTTACTTTTAATAGTATTATATATACAAGTTTTTTAAATTATTATTTATTACTTTTTTAGCTTGTAAATTGCTTAGATTACCTGTGTTTTGCTCAAAAAAATGGAAAAGCAAAGACAGTATATTATGAAGTCTGTTTTGAAAAAAGTACAAGATTTCTGTATTTTCTATTTTAACTTTAATGGATTAATGCTTATTAATATCTATCAGTTAACTTTTAGTTGCCTTAACAAAATTAAGAGTTAAAAAGTTAAGATTTCTTGTTTTAATGCTAATGCTTTTGCCATTAATGGAAGTTAAGATTTTCATTAATGGTGCCCAACACTGGATATTTTTTTTATTACTTTATTAACTAGGCCCTATTACGTTTCATAATATAATATTGAATGAAAAAAAATATTTAGGTAGCACCAATATTTTAGCCTGTAGGGGTTCCAGTGAGGTTTTTGAAGTTTTATTTTTTATAGTTTTTTTTACATTGTTGGATTGATCTTTGTGACCAAAATCCAAAATGGCCTCACATTTTAGATTTGGCAAAGGAGTAAACAAGTTATGCCACATTTACTATATATTTTTTTTGCAATTTCCTATTGAACTTTTGTATTACAATTTGTGACCTTTTTTTCAAAAAAATATATAATTTTTGCATTCTTTTGCCTATTATTCTTTTTTCCCTAGACTAATTTCTAAAAGCTTGGTGTCATTTTTTTGCTTTCTTTTCATACTTATAGTTGAAAAGAAAGCAAAAGCTTTCTATTCATACTTCATAGTTGGCGTCGCTGACCAGGCAAATGCCAGGGGTCGCTTGTTGGGATCATCTTGTGCTAGGGTCAAAAAAATCCAGCAACTTTCCAATGGAAGCCTCCATTGTTGACCCCCATACAACATAAATGAAGAATTTGCATCCACAACTGCATTGCCATCATCACATCTCAAAAATGTGAGCAGAAAGTTAGAATTTTTTGTTTCTCATCTGAAAAATAGTTGCTAAATTCCATTCGTCTACTATAAGTAGACACAAATATATGTGCTAGGCGTGTTTCCTGTGCACTGAGAATCCCACTAAATGCCACCAAAAGCTGTCCCATGGCTCTTAATTATTGTTTTGCTAGCCGTACTAGCTGCCACCACAGTTGTTACAGGGGGGGGGGGTTCTTCCTTCTGAATAATCTCTCACTGCTGTTACCAAAGTTGTAATAAAGCTATTTCTTCTTAACAATTCTACTGGTTATTAATTGTCTTTCTACTGGTAGCGCATGTACTTCTATTGGTAGCATATGTACTTCTATTGTACTTTCTGGCCTGAGCGGTCTAATAGCACTGTCTATTCTATTCCTATACTCCTCTAAAGATATTCTTCTCTTAGTCCTGGGCATTCCCTGGATTAGAGGATCACAGCTTATGCTCCTTCTCTGCCCTGAGGCAATCTTCTCTCGTTATGAGGTGGTTCTCCTGCCCTGAGGCGAATTTACAATTTACTGCCCTGAGGCAGTTTCTCGCTTGTAGCAGTTTCTGATACTCCCAATTGGGGTTCTTATACTCTAAGAAATGATTAAGTCTTTAAGCGATTTCAATATTTAGAATGAACTAAGTTTGCTTATTAAAAGCCAACAGGCAGCAAATGAACACGACGAACGATTTATTTTTCCTGGCCCAATCTGGGCTCCTATTTATACTATAAATTGGTGTAATCTTAACAAAATAATGATTCCCAAAAATATTTTTACCGATCACAACATTTAAACAAAATATTTAGTTTTTGTGCAAATTTGAACAGAAGCTTTTCTAAGAAATACAGTATTCGTGCATAAAAATAGTTAGAACTTCTTAGGCACTATATCATATACCACAACAAAATATAATTCTTTGACCTTGCAGAAAGCTTTTCTTGAAAGTGTCTCTCTTCCAGTCATTTAGAATCACATGATGTATACAAAAAAGCTATAAAATCCTTGTAGCTGCATCATTCCTTTGACTGCGGCAGATTTTTCATTTGGCAATGACAATTTATATGTATTGATGGAAAATTTATATCTTCCTTGCAGCCATAGTCGGGAAGGTGGCACAGTGTGCGCCGGAACTATTTTGATGGCTTTTGAGCACTGTGCGCCATGCACCATGAAGAAAAGATTTTGTGCGCCGCAGCGCGCCATGATAAGGTAAGTCTAAGGTAAGGTAAGGTAAGGTAAGGTATTTATTCTACCGTAAGGAATTTATGGTAGACAAATTTGAATGTCAATTTACGTAGTTTATATTGTGATTTACGTAATTTACGTAATTTATGTAATTTACGTAATTTTATTTTACGAATTATAGAATTAGGCCTGACACTATATATTTTGCAAAGTAAAACGAAGTGTAACTATATATTTTTTCAGCGCCATGCGCCATGCGCGCCGCCAGAGCATTTCCAATTTTTCCTTGTACGCTGTGTGCGCCGTGTGTGCCAAAAAAGGGCCAATTTGCGCCGGAAAATTCACCAAAAACTGCCACCTTCCCAGCTATGGCCTTGTAGAAGGTGCTAAGGAGATACGGTTTTTTGCTTTTGGTAATTTGAAGCCCCTTATGAAATCCAACAGCTTTTCTAGGTAGCTCTTATAATAACGCAATGAAAGGAAAGAATAAAATTTTACATTGTCTATATAGGGGCATTAAGAAAAAAAATTCATCCTGATTTCCCCAAAATTCATCTTTTAGATCATTTTCTGTGTACAGTCAATGGCCATTTTGTTATATTCATTCATTTAAAAGCTCAAATTTCAATTTGTATTTCATACCTCCATTTTTCACGAAGGACACATTTCTGTTTTTTTTGTTTTTTTGCTTCAACTTTTGGTGCCTATAACTTCTATTGTAGGGCATATTACACATCATTTCAATACTCATAGGAAAGTATATTTTGTATACTTTCAGACATATATTTTGGATTTACTTACTTATATCATTTAGTGCCTCTTTGATCCAATTTGCATAACACACATTTGTACATTTTTTTATTTTTGGGACACATTGTACAAAGCTCATTGGAACCCGCTATTTTAGGCCTACTTGTATCAAAAAAATCAAATTAACTATAATATGCCAAAATTACATTCCTTTCCTTATGTTCTAGGCAGTGCTCAAAAAGTCACAATCCTAAAAAAATACATTACCAAGAATTGATTTAGTAGCCCTACTTCATTGTATCTGATATTTTAAAAGAAATTTAGGCCTAGTCCATAATTCATAGGCCCTAAAACATAAATTTGAATAGTATAGTGACCAAGGACAGTCATTAATAATAATAATAATAATAATAAACTTAGAATAAAAGTATAGGCCCTAAATTTTCCAAAAACTAGCATCTTTGTCCTAGACTTATTATTTTCACTTAAGAGATAGGCCTATGCCTAAAAGCTTAAATTTAACAATTATTTTCCTTAATTCATGTTTCAAATGATTCAATTAAAATAAGAGCCTAGAGAATAAAACACAATTATTTTCTAAACAAACCATATAGTAGGTCCCCGTAGTGTTTAGTGAAAGTTTACTTTATACATGACAAATGAGTTTTCTGCCCCCACCTACCAAACACGGCTTACAGTCTACAATTATAACTTGGTGGCATAAATGAGGCTAGGCCTATTTAAATTCAAGAAAAAAATGTGTGCACTAGGCCTACAACTTGGTCGCAGCAGAGGGATTGCAACAGGAACCACTGTCAAAGAAGGTAAAACAGTCAAAGAACTAAAATTCGTTTTTCTTGGAATTCGGATGTTCAAATTTTTAGTAGTTTACCGCGCCGGATTTAAATTGAAAATTAGGCTTTTCATATTTAGCCTACCAATTCCAAAACCATAATCGGTTTAGAGCTATTCATATTGCCTGTTTCGTTTTCTTTTTTGGGGAACAACTTATGGACCATAATCTAAAAGATTTTTCTGCAGCCGCATCTAGTCAAGACGCGACTAGCGACAAGGCAGTGTTCCAGAAGTCAGAACCGTGTTCTGGTTCTGGAATTTGGATTGAGAAATTCTCTCGATCTGTTGTCATGTTTCCATTGTAGCAGTAAAATATATTGGAAAATGTGAATTATTTATTTATTAATATTATCAGAGTCTTTTGTTATTTCCCGGAGGAAACAAAGTCAAAAGAAAAACCAGTTTACAAAGACTGACAAAAATTAAAACAGATTCGATGCTTTTCAGCCACAGCCACAAAACAGTCAGTCAACGTCACAGTTCGCCCAAGGCCATGCCGCTTCCGCTCCGTCCGCTGGTGCAGCAGGACCAGCGCCAACGGGACTTGGTCGCCGCGGCCGGAGTGGCCCAACAGCATCTGGCGGCGCCGGCGCAGGATAACGCTCAGGTCTGGAACGCCGGCGCCGGGCCATCAGGTCTCTGAAGGGCAACTTCGGGATAGTGCACGCCCAGGGCGTAGCGCAGCAGAGACCTGTGAAGCACTCCAGGGCTAGCTCTCGTGTGTCGGTCATCGGCACCCTTCCATGCCGTACAGGATTCCATGCCGTACAGCATTCCATGCCGTACAGGAGGACCGGCTCCACGGCCGCGTGGAAGAGGCGCACCTTCAGGCCGTCCCTCGCAGCTGAGTTGAAGACATTCCTAAGCAGGTGCGTTGCGCGCCAGGGCCTGGTTCCGATTTCCCGTCGGAGACAATGGAGTCCGGACTCGTTGCTAGCGATCTGAGGTACCGGAAGTCCTCGCACATGGCGAGATGGCGTCTCCGTCGGGTAGCGAAAGTGCCGGGGCGGTGTCAGTGCCCATCGTGCATCACCTGTCTTGCGCGCGTTGACCACCAGTCCCACCCGGGCGCCCTCATCACAGAGCCGGGAAAGAGTGCGTTGGGCAGCAGCTGGCCGCGGTCGCAACAGAGGAGCGCGGTATCATCGGCATACGCGAGAGCAGGCAGCGGAACAGCAGGATATCGGTAGCTTCGTCGTGGGACCAGCATATGTAGCAGTCATCTTCTTGATGGGAGCGACGCAGCAAATAATCCACGACTATGATGAAAAGCAGGGGAGCCAGCGTGTCGCCCTGCACGACGCCGGAGGTTGTGCCGAAAACCTCAGTGGGTCCGTCGCTCGTCTGAACAAACGCCCTGGAATCACTGTACAGCAGGTCCATCACTCCAGCTACCATGCAGTGCAGGGGGAACGCCGTAGTAGGACAGCAACTACGCGATCGCGAGCCTGAGCACCGAGTCAAACGCCTTACGGAAGTCCATGAAGACGATCGACACTGCATGCATGCTCGTTGGCGGGTCTTGCAGGCCTCGATGACGGTGAACCTGCTCTGTGGTGGACCTGCCCGGGCGGAAGCCGCTCTGAAGACTCAGCAGCATCTGTTTGAGGCCAGGCAGAAGGCGGTTGCGGAGCACTGCATTCAGCAGCTTCGCCATGGTGTACTCCAGCGCGATGCCGCGATGATTGTCCAGGCTTTTAGAGGCCCCCTTCTTTGGGATCGAAACGATCTTCCAGATGCGTCATTGTGGTGGGGCACATGCAGCCACGTCGCCTCCAACTCTGCTTGGGCAGCTTCAGGACCACCCTGGCGGGAATGGAATCGACCCCAGAGGCGGCATCAGCGCGCATGGTCTTTAAGGCCCGGCCAACTTCCTCGGAAGAGATATTGGGTATCGACAACAGTAGAGCAGTAGCGTTGAGCACATCGCTCTAGTGTGAGACCAGCTGGGCTTACTCTCAGGGATCTCACACACCTGAGAAAGATCCTCTCAGGTATCTCACACTTGGATATATCCTTTCAGGGATCTCACACCTGAGATAGATCCTATCAGGGATCTCACACACCTGAGATAGATCTTCTCAGGGATCTCACACACCTGAGATAGATCTTCTCGGGGATCTCACACCTGAGATTGATCCTCTCAAGATGATCTCACACCTGAGATAGATCCTCTCAGGGATCTCACACCTGTGATAGATCCTCTCAGTGATCTCACACACCTGAGATAGATCTTCTCGGGGATCTCACACCTGAGATTGATCCTCTCAAGATGATCTCACACCTGAGATAGATCCTCTCAGGGATCTCACACCTGTGATAGATCCTCTCAGTGATCTCACACACCTGAGATAGATCTTCTCAGGGATCTCACACACCTGAGATAGATCTTCTCGGGATCGCACACCTGAGATTGATCCTCTCAATATGATCTCACACCTGAGATAGATCCTCTCAAGCGGATCTCACACCTGAGATAGATCCATTCACCTACTCTGGACCTCTCATCCAAGATAAATATTTTCAGAATCTCACGCTTCGAAGGCCATTGTAAGAGATGAACTCATTTAGAATAGCCGTAACATCTTGGAATCTGACGCTCATATGGCGTCATTTAATTCCATTTAGCAGCGTGAGATGGGGGTGGGGTGGCCAGACCTGCAAATGGCGCCACCTTTTTGGTAGACAATGCGCAGTTTTTAGTGCTTGCCGTTGATTTACTAAATAAGAGGACGAGCTAAATAAATAAGATAATTTTCGCGTCTTACTTCAGCAAAAAATCATGCAATGAGCAGTCGATTATGATTCTGTTAACTAGCTACTATAGATGTGAACAGGAAATCTTGGACAAAGTTTAGTATTTTAAAAACTCAAGAAGATAGAGACGTAGCTCATAATTGAGGCTTCATACATTTATTGGTACCGAGAAAACATACTTGAATACTCTGGTTGTGCACGAGATTTGAACTAGCTTAACGAGATTCAATAGCTATTTGTGTTTTTTTCTTTCAAATATCAGAAAAAGCAAGAGCCTCGCTGATAATAATATTAACAAACAAAATTACTTGAAAAATTGAAAATCTAACTGTTAGAAATCAAAAAAGTATTGTGAAAACAATTTGTTAGAGTAATATTTTTTTTCAAATCTTTGGCAAATCTTTAACGATAAATTGATGAAAGCAGATTTTGAATAAAATTGTTGATACTATGCAATAAAAAAGGTAAAAACTTAAAAGTCTTCTTTTATAATATTTTAGCTTTTAAATCAAGAAGTACTGAAGTAGTTTAGTTCAGTTGTCCATACTACAACTGTGGGCTCTTCCTCATCAGCTGAGCACCTGCAGCAACAGGCACAAAAACAGCAGATAGCGACGAAAGCTAAGCCGCCTCCACCTCCGGCGCCAATAATGACAATAATCGAGGTTCCCCCACCACTCTTCTTAGCAGTGCGACTTTCCAGTTCATTGCCAGACTTCAGAACCAGCAGCTCTGGCATTGTTGGCGTGGTTGGAACTTCAGCTGCCGCAGTTGGCTTGGCTGGAACTTCAACTGCCGTAGTTGACTTGGCTGGAACTTCAGCTGCCGCAGTTGGCTTGGCTGGAACTTCAACTGCCGCAGTTGACTTGGCTGGAACTTCAACTGCCGAAGTTGGCTTGGCTGGAACTTCAACTGCCGCAGTTGACTTGGCTGGAACTTCAACTGCCGCAGTTGGCTTGGCTGGAACTTCAGCTGCCGCAGTTGACTTGGCTGGAACTTCAGCTGCCGCAGTTGGTTTGGCTGGAACTTCAACTGCCGTAGTTGACTTGGCTGGAACTTCAGCTGCCGCAGTTGGTTTGGCTGGAACTTCAACTGCCGTAGTTGACTTGGCTGGAACTTCAACTGCCGCAGTTGACTTGGCTGGAACTTCAACTGCCGCAGTTGGTTTGGCTGGAACTTCAGCTGCCGAAGTTGGCTTGGCTGGAACTTCAACTGCCGCAGTTGGCTTGGCTGGAACTTCAACTGCCGCAGTTGACTTGGCTGGAACTTCAACTGCCGCAGTTGACTTGGCTGGAACTTCAACTGCCGCAGTTGACTTGGCTGGAACTTCAACTGCCGCAGTTGGCTTGGCTGGAACTTCAGCTGCCAGAAGCAGCAGTAAGGCAATTGGCAAAAGGCACTGTCTAGCAATCATCTTCAAGGGTTTAGTCTAGTTGGCTATTATAACAATAGCAAGCAACAATTACTGTGGTGGACGACTGTTTCCGAGCGTTTAAAAACTTCGGTTAGCATATTTCGTCAGATGCATATAGACTTATATAGAAATTTAGTAACAAGGTACTTCTTGAGAAAAAAACTGAATTTTTGAGCCAACTCTTGCCTAAGTAGAGTAAAGTATCCTACGAGCTAAGTAGAAAAACGTGTGATGTTTTTTGCTCGCAACTTCTTTTAATTCTCGTGTCAGAGATAAAATTAAACCAATTAATACGACTCGAATCCTGGATTTCAAGGCCGACTTATAGTAAACACGAAATGCGCTCAATTGCATTCGTCTCTTGACCGAATATGTTGTCTAGCAAGCGATGCCTAAAATACATCTAAATACGATTCCTTCATTTCTAATCTATGAAATCTCGTTAATGAATAAGAATCTCACAAACCTGAGTTGGATCCTCTCAAGGATTTCACACCTGGGATAGATCCTCTCAAGGATTTCACACCTGGGATAGATCCTCTCAAGGATTTCACACCTGGGATAGATCCTCTCAAGGATTTCACACCTGGCATAGATCCTCTCAAGGATTTCACACCTGGGATAGATCCTCTCAAGGATTTCACACCTGGGATAGATCCTCTCAAGGATTTCACACCTGGGATAGATCCTCTCAAGGATCTCACACCTGGGATAGATCCTCTCAAGGATCTCACACCTGAGATGGATCCTCTCAAGGATCTCACACCTGAGATGGATCCATTCAGCTACACTGAATCTCATACCTAACGCACGTCGTAAATCTTTTCAGAATCTCGCACTTCGAACGCCAGTAAGGTGTAAAAGATGAACTCAATTAGAATAAGTCGCAACATCTGGGAGCTAGACTCGACGCCCATATGGCGTCATGTATTTCTATTTTAGCGGCGTGAGATAGGGGTGGGGTGACCAAACCTTGCACGATGGCGCCACTTTTTATCGTACGAGCTTGTAGACAATGCGCAGCTTTTAGTGCTTCACGTTGATCTAGCTCGCACATACCAAGAAGAGAAGTAAACAAGATAACTGTGAATTGAATTTTTACATTTTTGCCACTCTTTTTGCGCACGAGATTTTAACTCCTCCATGTGAAAAAATGTCTAATATCAATTTGCCTCAGTTAACATCCGGAAAAAAATTGAGAATCTCGAGTACTTATTGAACAATAGTACAAGTAATAATTAAAAAATTGTCGACAAATTGAACATCGAACATCGAACGACGAACACTGTGCCGCCTCCGCCTCCGGCGCCAATAATAACAATAATTGAGGTTCCCCCACCACTCTTCATAGCAGTGCGACTTTCCAGTTCATTGCCAGACTTCAGAACCAGCAGCTCTGGCATAGTTGGCGTGGTTGGAACATCAGCTGCCGTAGTTGAGTTGGCTGGAACTTCAACTGCCGCAGTTGGTTTGGCTGGAACTTCAACTGCCGCAGTTGACTTGGCTGGAACTTCAACTGCCGCAGTTGGCTTGGCTGGAACTTCAACTGCCGCAGTTGGCTTGGCTGGAACTTCAGCTGCCAGAAGCAGCAGTGAAGCAATTGACAAAAAGCACTGTCTAGCAATCATCTTCAGGGTTTCTTTAGTCTCCAGTTTGTGATTTAACAATAGCAAACAACACAAGGTTAGGTTATAACTGACTGTTTACGAGCGGTTTAATTAAAATTCGCTAGCATTTCGGCAAAAGCATTTACTTATATATATAGAAATTTAGTAACAAGGTACTTCGATCTTTTTTGAGAAGAAAGCTGAATTCGTGAGCCACTCTTGCCCCTCCATCTGCAAGCTCAAAGCAGCATTACCTACTTTATGTATACGTACAATTGTACGGTCACGGAAGCTTTTTGTGCAAAGCAAAGATTGAGAAATTCCAATCTCGCTACTTCTACTCTTAGTAGTGAGTTCGCGATATTATAATCATAGATAGCTTTTTAAAGATTAGAAATTTTTTATTAAATATTCCAAGACTGGTAGACTAACTTTCAGGCTGAACAGTGGCTAATCTCATCCAGTCTCGGTCTCTCAATCTTAATTACTGACCTCAGAACATCTTTAGCATGCGTCGCGGCGGCAGCAGCGTCTGAGCGGCCTTCCGTTCGATCCGAGCCGTCCTCCAGTCCGAAGCGCTGCCCGACCGCCAGAGGGCTCGGCTGTGGCAGGCGGTGGTCGAAACCGTCCTGCTATACAACGCCGAGACGTGGACGCTGACGGCTACGCTAGAGCGGCAGCTGGACTAGGCGCACTCAGGGCTGCTCCGTGCGGCCTTTCGAGCTGACGAGAGCGTCGGGACCGAGGCCCTGTACGATCGGGCCAAGCTGCAGCGCCCGTCCACCATCCTGCGCCGGCGGCGACCTCAACTGGCGGGCCACGCGATCCGGGCCGAGGGCTACTGCCCCCAACCTGTTCAGGACGTCCTGCTTCTCACCTTGCAGGGCCGTTCACGCGGGGTCACGCCCGAAACCGTCGATACGTGGACTGCCTGCCGTGCGATGCCGGGGGCGCCCGACACTGCCAACGGGGCAGACTTGGTCGCACCCTGCACTGTGATCTTGCATTCTGGGGCTGCGTATTTTGTTGTTGTTGCTGTTGTTATTAGCAACACATCACTTCATCTTCACCTGGGGAGCCAACAAAGAATGGAATACAATTTTTTTGAATAAAGCGACGTCGCTTCTTCTGACCTCAGCCTAAAGTCTCTTAGCCATTCCCCGTAAGCCTTGACATCTCAGTAATTTTCCCCAAGTGCCACAGCATTATAGCAGTTCCTAAATGAATCTTTCATGTTTTACATAACGCTTTCTCATAACGAAGCCTGGAAGATTATTTTGAAGCTCCAAGGCAGCAACAGCTAGGTTTTTAAACTCTGCGTAGCACAGGCACACCATCTTGCTGAAGTCAAATCTGCCAAACATGCAATTCCAAAAGCATTGTGAAGGTTAGCATCCTTTTTTGTCCAAAAAGCCTTCATTTCCATATTATCTAAAACTAATCTAAGCTTCTCACCAATGTTTTGGGCTTTAGGCTTCCACCACTGCAGTACTTCTCTCCTCAAGGGTAGCGCCGGTAGTTGCTGTCACCAGTCCCTGAGGGTCCTAGTCTTCGGTGAGGTGAGGGTCTCGTCGGAACAAAAATAAACAAGACCAGCGGGCAGATTCACGACTCCAACGACCGCAGGTTAGCAGATCCTGCAAGGCTCAGTGAGGCGACTGGGTCAGAGCAGACTCAGTTGTCTGGGTTTAGGATGAGAACTGATTCACAGAACACGGGCACTGGAATTCGAACACAATAATATAATGGAAATCGGGATTGTGAAAAAGACTTAAATCTGCTGGAATCTGGTCCGTATTTATAGCCGGGGGAACCCCATTGGCCAAGCGAGATATGACGTGAGAAACTCACGTGGCGCAACCTAACACTAACCCTAAGCAAACCCTATCATAAAGCCTTAATTCATCATCTAAATCAAAGGCAAATACTCGTAATTTTGTTCTTTCTCCACAAAGCTATAGTTCAAGGGAATCCAAAAAGAAAGGGAATTCAAAACGTCCAGGAATGAGAATCCTGAGGGAATACCAATTAGTTGAGGAAAGGGAATCCTGAGGGAATACCAATTAGTTGAGGAAAGAGAATCCTGAGGGAATACCAATTAGTTGAGGAAAGAGAATCCTGAGGGAATACCAATTAGTTGAGGAAATGGAATCCAGAGGGAATACCAATTAGTTGAGGAAAGAGAATCCCGAGGGAATACCAATTAGTTGAGGAAAGAGAATCCTGAGGGAATACCAATTAGTTGAGGAAAGAGAATCCTGAGGGAATACCAATTAGTTGAGGAAAGAGAATCCTGAGGGAATACCAATTAGTTGAGGAAAGAGAATCCTGAGGGAATACCAATTAGTTGAGGAAAGAGAATCCTGAGGGAATACCAATCAGTTGAGGAAAAAGAATCCAGAGGGAATACCAATTAGTTGAGGAAATGGAATCCAGAGGGAATACCAATTAGTTGAGGAAAGAGAATCCAGAGGGAATACCAATTAGTTGAGGAAAGAGAATCCTGAGGGAATACCAATTAGTTGAGGAAAGAGAATCCCGAGGGAATACCAATTAGTTGAGGAAAGAGAATCCCGAGGGAATACCAATTAGTTGAGGAAAGAGAATCCTGAGGGAATACCAATTAGTTGAGGAAAGAGAATCCTGAGGGAATACCAATTAGTTGAGGAAAGAGAATCCAGAGGGAATTCCAATTAGTTGAGGAAAGAGAATCCAGAGGCAATACCAAATCCTGGCATAAAGTGAATCCCAAGGGAATTCCCAGAGGCAACAAATTTCAAGAACATCTCCAATTGTTCTCACCCGAGTCAAACGATTCTCAGCGAGCGTATTTCCGAGATACGACTGCAACCCCGTCCCGTATAACAGATGAAATCTTTTATGCCGCAGGTTAAAATATCAAGAAGAGCACCAGAAGCTTCTGCCCAACCTAAAACAAACTACATGCTATACTACTATCAGCGAAATTTAGGTAAGTAGTAGGATACGTCTGTGCTGTCTATTTAGAGTTTCAATTAATTAAAAAATTTTTTTTAACTTAGTTAAAACAAGGTTTTTTATTTTTTATGCAGAATGATAGCGCCGACAGTCACTCCGATCTCTGATCAAGATTGAACCAAATTACTGAAGTGTTGGCAGCAGAATTAGTTAAAATGCTTTTTGGGAGCAGGATACGAGCTTAAATCGACATGGTCCTAAATTATGAAGCTCTGAAAATCGATGCTAAAACTTTGTTCTTAACTCTTTCGTCAGTTCGCTAGCTTCCTTAGCTTAATTGGATCTCACACCTGAGATGGAGTGTCAGTATCTCACACCTGAGATAGATCCTGTCAGTATCTCACACCTGAGATAGATCCTGTCAGTATCTCACACCTGAGATAGATCCTGTCAGTATCTCACACCTGAGATAGATCCTGTCAGTATCTCACACCTGAGATAGATCCTGTCAGTATCTCACACCTGAGATAGATCCTGTCAGTATCTCACACCTGAGATAGATCCTGTCAGTATCTCACACCTGAGATAGCTCCTGTCAGTATCTCACACCTGAGATAGATCCTGTCAGTATCTCACACCTGAGATAGCTCCTGTCAGTATCTCACACCTGAGATAGATCCTGTCAGTATCTCACACCTGAGATAGATCCTGTCAGTATCTCACACCTGAGATAGATCCTGTCAGTATCTCACACCTGAGATAGATCCTGTCAGTATCTCACACCTGAGATAGATCCTGTCAGTATCTCAGTATCTCACAGTTTGTACGCGAACTTTTGTAACACCTACCTTTGTAGTACCGGAGCAACTACCGGATCTGCTCGCTGCATTTTTCGGAAAGGTTCTTTGTAACCAACTCTCAGGACTCCAACTCCAGCCGCAAGCGCTCCTCATTTGCAGATGCAGATGGACAAGCAAAGAAGCTGAAAAATCGACGGTTGGTTAACTTCTGATGCCGTACCCAGCATCCTTCCAAACGCGCCATCCTACTTCATCGAAACTGTTCCTGAGAAACGACCTACCACAATGACATCTGCTCAGACTCGGCGAGAGTGGCATGCGTCGCTGCGAGGATGAGGCACAAACATTTTGAAGTCAAAACTGTCTGAGAAATGAGCTATAGCTCTGATGTATACTCGTAGTAGACTTTGCTTTTGTTTTATAGAGTCATACAAAGTATTTTTATACAGCTTGCCCCAGCAATTTTCTGCTCTGTAGGTAAGCTAATTTCACTCTCTTTTGCTTGATTATCACCTAAGGGTAACCATTTCATTTTTTATTTCATATGTTTGCATAGCCTGAAGGGTTGTAAAGTATTTTTCTCGCACTAACAAAACGGAAGTTTTTTGAATAATACAAATTAACCTTGGAGACCTAAAGTTCTGAATGTTTTGCGTTGAATAGTGCAAACCGCATCTTTCTATGACTTTTAGTTAAAAAGTTATCAATCATAGAAATGAAAAAACGTTGCATTTTCCTATTCATTCACTGCTTTCCAATTGGGGTTTTACCCCTAAACTTGTTATGCTGCCTAAACTAGTGTCCCTTCCTGGGGAGTGCAGCAACCATACTAGAGGCTTCTCTGGTTGTGTCATAAATCCGCTGACAAACATCTCTAGTTTCTTTCCTACTTCTTTTTTTGAGTTGATATTTTAGTGTAGGGCTCTAGGGCTCATGACAGTTATGTCTATAAAAAATATTTTTTGTAGCTTTAATATAAGACAGAAAATCCTGTATCTTTCATACCACCATGGAGAAAAGTGAATTTTCAAAGCGTACTATCATTTGGTCACTGTGGAAACAACAAAAGAAGCAGTTCCGACATCTTGCGCGAAATGCAACAAATATTCGGCGAAGATGCACCTTCCAAACAAACTGTGTCAAAGTGGGTCCAGCGCTTCGAGGCTGGCTGGGAGACTGTAGATGATGCTCCTCGCTCAGGTGCTCCACGAACGTCTACCACTGATGAAAACATCCAGCGGGTGCTGCACGCCCTGAATGATGATCGTCGCGTGGGCGTGACCCTTCGGCAACTTGAAGACTCTCTGGAGATACACATGAAGAGCATTCATTGCATCATTGCTGATCATCTCAACATGACACGAGTTGTTGCTCGATGGGTCCCCAAACTCTTGACACCGGCCCAGCTGCAGGAGAGGGTCCGTATCTGCAACCAACTTATGAATGCTTATCGAAACGAGCCGGACTTTCTTGGTCACCTATAGTGACTGGTGATGAATCATGGTTTCACACTACTACGAACCAGAGACCAAGCAGCAGAGTAGCGTATGGAAGGCACATGATGAAGCCCCACCTGTCGAGGCCAAGACTGTACAGTCTGCTGGGAAGCGCATGGCAACAGTCTTTTGGGACAGAGAAGGCATCTTGCTAATTGAATGACTACCGGAAGGAAGAACCATCAACGCTCAGTATTACTGTGAAATCATGGAGCAGCTGCATGAAAAGATCAAGATTGAGCACCGTGGAATGATCACTAGGGGCATATTGCTGCAGCATGACAATGCCAGGCCACATACCTGCAATGCAACTCTGGACACGATCAAGAGACTAGACTTTGAGCTTCTGCCGTACCCTGCCTATTCTCCTGACCTGGCCCCCAGTGACTACTGGTTGTTTTCTAAAATGAAAGAGCCACTTCGTGGTCACTGCTATGGAAGCCTTTCTGCTCTTGGCTCTGCGATCAACCAGTGGTTGCGAAGTGTCCCCAGAGAATTCTTCGCTCAGGGCATCAGCAAGCTGCCAGAAAGATGGCACAAATGTGTTCAGCTCCGGGGTGACTATGTTGAGAAGTGTGACATTGATTATTAAGAGTTCCTGTTTTTACTTGTTTAATAGTTAAAATTTGTCAGCAAACTTATGAGACAACCCTCGTAAATTTAAAAAACCTTACTACAGAAGGTAATAAAGTATTTTATAATACCTAATGACTGAAGAAGAGAATGCTGTCTGTTTGCGCAGGAAATTTTAACTTCGATCATTAATATAAAAATATTTTTATTCAGTAGCTTTTCGTTTTAGTTTGAGGACGTATAATCAATGTGTTAAAAATAAGTATAAAAAACAAAAACATTGTCAAAGCGAAAATTGACCTGTTGATGAGGACGCACTTTTTCCCAAATCCCGCGCTAGCACATGGGCTCTAAACTTACTTGCCTACTAACAGTGGGCAAAGGGCATTTTTATCCCTTTTCTGCGAATTTCATAGAATCTATACTAGATATAATGTCTGGCCATACTAGTAGTCATAATAACATAGGCGCAGCTTTTTGGGTCATAAATCATCGCTTTCAAAGTTGGTCTGACAGCCACCTGCGCCTCACTCAGTGTTGAAGCGGGCGCCAGATGGTCTGAGAGGATGCGGGCGGTAGCTTTTTTCTCATCATTTTGACAGGCCATCAAGATTTATGAGGTCAGAGCCTATTGTTCGTGTTCACTCAAGCGTGTGACAGCTTTGACAGCTATGCGTTTTACCCCTAAAAGTACCTTGGGATTAGCGATTAGCAATTTCTCTTCATTATCTTCACTTTCTATTTAATAAGAGCTTTCTAATGTATATTTTTTCATTAATTTCTGTCAATCCTACGCGAAAGGTCATAAATCATTTTGTTGCGATTTTGAGTGATTTATGGCCGCACCTGTCATCTTTTTACGACCCTGTAGGAACTGATAGGATCTCTCGGTCACGTGATTCTGGGTAGCAACAAGCTTAGCCAATCAGAAAATTCGGCGCTCATTTTAACAAAGCGGCTCAGCCAATCAGAATCGACGTGTTCCATTATAACAAACTGCGGTCCAGTTGGCGGCTATTTAAACCGGAGTTTTTGGCCCGCTCGGACTCAACTTTGGCTCGGGCCCAGCGCGCAACTTCTGGTTCCCAGAGCACGACCGTCGTTTCTTGATCCCCGGATTGCGACTTCCCCCATCATCATCAAGGACGAGTCCCCCGGTCGACAGCAGCGAACATCCAGTTAAGAGCATCACCTGCTAGCTAACAGCGAAGATTGTGACAGCATCATTCCGAGTCTACAGCTGCAGAGCATCGAGCCGATTCGGTCACTGTGGATTACCTGGTCTCCGGCTGTTGAGTTTCTGATTGGTTGGGTGAGAGGCTACCTGGACTTGCTTGATTGGGTGATCCCTTATCTGTCCCCTGTTTCAGTAGCTGGATTAGGCGCACACTTTTGCTCTTTTGTTCAGTAGTGCTGTTGCTGAGGCAGGAATCATTCAATAATACTGCTAGTAGTCTAAGACTCCAATTCAGTCTAAAGTGTGAAGTGAACTAAGGAGAAGGTTAAATCTAACAGTTATTTTTATCGGTTTTATTTCTTTGTTCGCCGATGGCTCAGATGAGTAGCTAAGCTAGTAGGCGCCGGTCACAGTGGACCAATGGCAAGGCAGTTCTCAGTCGACCAATCTATCAAATCAGTGAGCAAAACTGCCAGAAGTGCAGAATCGGCGCCAGAGATGTACTTTGTGCACTCTAGGGTAGCCAAGCGGCTCGGGTAAATGAATCATGCGGTCTCTGAAGTTCGAGTTAGTCTATCATCAGCGCTATGAGAGGCTAGCTGGCGCGTTGAAGGCTAAAAGTACATATCTTCGTATTTAGCAATGTAATAGTACATGTAGCTACCCCATAGACTCGCCACCGCAAGAATCCCCTGCACAAGTCCCCTCTGTACCTGCATGGCCAACGCGATCTAGTCCCAGCAGTGTCCCTTATCATCGGCTATGACTTCGAGATTGACAGCAAAAAGACACTAGTTGGCAGGTAAGTGCAAAGCCCCTTCTAGTCGGAAGCCCGATTTCGAGAGTCCCGGTGTGGTGAGCCAGGGCGCACGGGCTGGTGGCAGCAAGTTAGTTGATCTGCGGATTAGCTAATTTCTACTTTCAAAATTCTCCCTGCTCGTCTCTCGCTGTCCCTCTCTTAGCTATAGGACCTAGACTGCTCGCCACACGATCAAGCTACCATGGGGCTGACCATCTGACAGGAGTGGGGGGCCAGGTCTCTAATTGATTTATTTCTGAGCCTGAGGCCCGAAGGCTTCCCTAACAAGGAGCCCGAAGGTCGAAACCCATCACTGTTAGAAATATATATTTTCCAATCTATAACATTGTTAAACAAATTTACCAATCTAATAATTGATAAGCACAAATTTTAATTAGCATCATAAATAATAAAAAACTACCAACTACAAAAATTAACAGCCACATTTCTAGAGGGCGTCTCTATAGAGTTTTTAATCTCTGTAAGTCGCATTATCTTCTGAATAAACAAATTTAATTGTTATTATGGAATAAATATAGGCAACGATTTTCACCTTCGAGTTTTTAGTTATCAAAAATCACTTGCATAGGCAGCAGTACAGTAAAATAAGGCAGGCCACAAGGACCAAAAAGCCACCGCCACCTCCGGCGACTCCAATAATGATACTCATGCTTCCGGTAGAACTTTGAGGGCCAACGGTGCTTCTGGCATAACCATAACCGTAATTGCCGCTAGCATTGCGACTGTCCAGCTTCTTGAGCGGCCTTACAACCAGGCGACCTGCCGCAGTTGGCTTGGCTGGAACCTCAGCTGCCGCAGTTGGCTTGGCTGGAACTTCAGCTGCCGCAGTTGGCTTGGCTGGAACCTCAGCTGCCGCAGTTAGCTTGGCTGGAACCTCAGCTGCCGCAGTTGGCTTGGCTGGAACTTCAGCTGCCGCAGTTGGCTTGGCTGGAACCTCAGCTGCCGCAGTTGGCTTGGCTGGAACCTCAGCTGCCAGAAGCAGTTGAAGCAACAGCATTAGGCCGATTGGCAACCAACGATTGCGATGCTGTCTAGCGACCATCTTCAAGGAATTCCCTAGTCTAGCTATAGCTGGTTACAACAATAGCAAGCAACAGAAGGTTCGGCTGACGCTTTCCAAGCGGTTTTATTAAAATTCATAAAACATTTCGTTTGAAGCATCGACTTATATAGAAATTTAGCAACAAGGACGTTTTGAGAAGAATTTTTTAACCACTCTTGTCTCTTGCCTCCATCAGCAAGCCAACAACAGAATATTGTACGGTCAATTGTACAATTGTACTGTCAGGGAAGATTTTCGTGCAAAGCAAACAGAAATGCTTTGCAACCAAGTACATACTTTGCTACTTCTTTTCAGTAGTGAGCTCGAGACATTATATTCATACTAGTTTCACAAAATTGGAAAATCCTAACATGTTTCAAGACTAGTACAGAAATGTTGAGGCTGAACAATGGCTGATCTCATTCAGTCTCAGTCTCTCAATCTCAATTACTGACTTCAGGGCATCCTTAGCAACCC
Organism: Macrostomum lignano; assembly: GCA_002269645.1. NCBI lineage: Eukaryota > Metazoa > Platyhelminthes > Macrostomidae > Macrostomum > Macrostomum lignano. The sequence continues at coordinate 39,182 of NIVC01003635.1, forward strand.
AGCACTGCAGGACATCCTTAGCAACACAGCACTGCAGGACATCCTTAGCAACCCAGCACTGCAGGACATCCTTAGCAACACAGCACTACAGGACATCCTTAGCAACCATGAACTTCAGGACACCCTTAGCAATACAGCACTGCAGGACATCCTTGGCAACCATGAACTTCAGGACACCCTTAGCAACACAGCAGGACATCCTTAGCAACACAGCGCTGCAGGACATCCTTAGCAACACAGCACTGCAGGACATCCTTAGCAATCCAGCACTGCAGGTCATCCTTAGCAACCCAGCACTGCAGGACATCCTTAGCAACCCAGCACTGCAGGACATCCTTAGCAACCATGAACTTCAGGACACCCTTAGCAACACAGCACTGCAGGACATCCTTAGCAACACAGCACAGCAGGATATCCTTAGCAACCCAGCATAGCAGGACATCCTTAGCAACACAGCATTGCAGGAAATCCTTAGCAGCACAGCGCTGCAGGACATCCTTAGCAACCCAGCACTGCAGGACATCCTTAGCAACCATGAACTTCAGGACACCCTTAGCAACACAGCAGGACATCCTTAGCAACACAGCACTGCAGGACATCCTTAGCAACACAGCACTGCAGGACATCCTTAGCAGCACAGCACTGCAGGACATCCTTAGCAATCCAGCACTGCAGGTCATCCTTAGCAACCCAGCACTGCAGGACATCCTTAGCAACACAGCGCTGCAGGACATCCTTAGCAACACAGCACTGCAGGACATCCGTAGCAACACAGCACTGCAGGACATCCTTAGCAACACAGCACAGCAGGACATCCTTAGCAACCCAGCACAGCAGGACATCCTTAGCAACACAGCATTGCAGGAAATCCTTAGCAGCACAGCGCTGCAGGACATCCTTAGCAACCCAGCACTGCAGGACATCCTTAGCAACACAGCACTGCAGGTCATCCTTAGCAACCCAGCACTGCAGGACATCCTTAGCAAAGCAGGACATCCTTAGCAACACAGCACTGCAGGACATCCTTAGCAACCATGAACTTCAGGACACCCTTAGCAACACAGCAGGACATCCTTAGCAACACAGCACTGCAGGACATCCTTAGCAACCCAGCGCTGCAGGACATTCTTAGCAACACAGCATTGCAGGACATCCTTCCTTAGCAACGCAGCACTGCAGGACATCCTTAGCAACCCAGCACTGCAGGACATCCTTCCTTAGCAACCCAGCACTGCAGGACATCCTTAGCAACCCAGCACTGCAGGACATCCGTAGCAACACAGCACTGCAGGACATCCTTAGCAACACAGCACTGCAGGACATCCGTAGCAACACAGCACTGCAGGACATCCTTAGCAACACAGCACAGCAGGACATCCTTAGCAACCCAGCACAGCAGGACATCCTTAGCAACACAGCGCTGCAGGACATCCTTAGCAACACAGCACTGCAGGACATCCTTAGCAACACAGCATTTGCTACTGGCAGATCCTTAGAGACTTTTAACACGATGTAATAAAATTATTTTTGCAACACAAAACAAAATATGTGTCGAATGCCTGAATATCCTCTAGCTGAACCCGAAGGCAGAATGTCTACTTTATACAAAGCAAATAATTAAACAACTAACCAATAGTTTCAATTTGCTTACAAACCATTTTTGAGATAGAAAAAATCACTGTGCAGTAAATGTACAGCAACACTGATATATAATGATAGAAGTAGTATAACACGCACGTATATTTATAATTTGTTTATTTACATAGACAAGGATAAGTGGACGCCTCTCTAACGCAATTATGCACGCACAGAAACATTTAGCGAGAGTAAAAAAAGTTATGACAACACAAAAGTACAAACAGAGTTAGCTAGAATATTTAGTTAGCAGATTAAAGCAGAGTTTGACAAGCTAAACATTATGATATAAAAAAGCTCAAATTGTTGTTCAAAGAATTCAGAAAACAATGCGGATTAAACCGAGAGAGCTCTAATAAATAGATTTACATTATTCCCACTAAGTAAGAAAGTTCATTATTATATATTCCCTTCATAAAAAAAGTGAGCAGAGCACTGCTCAGACGAGGAAACGACAACCAGCTGCCTCAGCCGCAATAATACTCTCGATTTATTTTAGGTCACAACTTTTTTGTGGAATGAAATTTCCCGACGAGATGACACAAAATATATAGTTAGATTTGCTTTAACACGACGCACACAGATATACACAGACTATTGGCAAATTGAATTTTAATTAAATTTTATTCATATTTTATAACAGAATAAAATTGTACTCTACAAAAGCAGCATTGAGGCTTTGCAGATGAGGAACAAAGACAACTGTTAGCGAATGACAGAACCTGCAGTGTTACAAAATAGTATGCACAGTTAAGTGAGGCGACATGATAATCAAAATGCTCATACTCTATCTTAATGAATAATAAATATTTCAACCTTATTTAGACTGACCAACAAGCCCGATTGGTTGACTTCTTAACTGGGATAGATATGCATAATTATACTTAGATTTATAAAAAACGTTTGGATTTGGTTTTGAGGTCTAAACTCGACTCGGTTTGTGTACACTTTGTAGCTGATAGATAACAGACAGACAGGCAAACAGACAGACAGACACAGACAAACAGACAGACAGACAGACAGACAGACAGACAAACAGACAGACACAGACAGACAGACGGACAGACAGACAGACAGGCAGGCAGACAGGCAGGCAGACAGACAGACAGACAGACAGACAGACAGACAGACAGACAGACAGACAGACAGACAGACAGACAGACAGACAGACAGACAGACACAGACAAACGGACAGACAGACAGACAGACAGACAGACCGACAGACAGACACACAGACAGACAGACGGACAGACAGACAGACACAGACAGAAAGACAGACACAGACAGACAGACAGACAGACAGACAGACAGACAGACAGAGACAGATAGACAACAGAATAAAAATTTACATAGCACATTAAAATACACGACAAACAAGCAACACTGATTTGAATTAAACAAAACTCTAAAAATAACCTTAAGTCTCTACTGTCGGTAGGTCTCATTAGCACAGCAAAGTTAGTAGTATTGTGTTTTCAAATCGGTTTTCCAAAAGTGGAACCGAATGATGGCAGGCCGGAGTCGCCGCCGCCGATGCCCCAGTCGGCGTCAAGCGCCGACAAAGACTCCAAGATGTCGTCTGGCAGGTCCTGCTGATCAACGCCTGCTGACTGTTGCTGCTGATTGGATGAGAACTGATCGGCAGCTACGGCTGGTTGATAGTAGCCAGGCTGCATCTGAGGCTGATGGTTAATCTGAGCACCGCTTTGAGCACTCGGATAGGCTGTTGAATAATCAGCCGAGGATTGATGCTGGACATATTGCGGCTGATGAGGCGGAGGCTGCGACTGCCAGTTCATTTGCTGATGATGCTGCTGCTGATGCTGTTGCCACGGTTCCGGTTGAAACTGATGCATTGGCATCGGCTGCTGCTGATGGTAGGTTTGCTGATTGTAAGCTGGCTGATGAGGATGCTGATGATGCTGATGAGGCTGATGAGGCATCATTGGCGATGGCATTGGCGACATAAAAGACTGCTGCTGCTGCTGAGGTGTTTGGGTGCTCGGCATAGGCTGCATTGAGTAGCTTTGCTGCTGCTGCTGCTGCTGCTGCTGGGGATAAGGCTGATGTTGATGAAGCTGAAGCTGCTGATGCTGCTGAACAAACTGATGCTGAGGCGTCGGATGCTGCGCCACCAGCTGTGTTTGAGCGGGAGACCCGACAGTTGCTGGCGCCGGTGCCGCTGGCGAGACTGGTTGCTTTTTCTTGTGCGACTTTTTCTTAGCAGCAGCCCCTGCTGCCGCGGCTCCGGCGGCTGATTTTGAATTTCTTCGCTGCTGCTGCTGCGGCTGAGGCGTTGAAGGCGACGGCGCCGCCGACGGCTTGCCAGCTGTTGACGATGACGAGGACCAGCGGCCGTTGCCGCTGCTGCTGAGTGCCTGGATTAGACAGAGGGTGGTTACACTGTAGTATGGCCTTGGATGGGACTCTTGGCTTTGGAATTCCCATGGAAAAACCGTCACTGTACTCAGTCCAATGCGCAATGCCATTTCTGGCAAAAAAATTTTTCGGATAATCAGTAACGATATCTGTTAAAGGGATTCTAAAATCCAAGACGGAGGGAGGGTTCAAGAGGGAGCAATAGATGCAATGGAATCGAAGGGAATGCCAAAAACGGGGTTTACAAAAATTCACTGGCGCATTTCCACTGCCAGGATCAACTGCCAAACCTAACTCTAACCCTAACTATAAAATCTAACCTAACCCTATCCTTAACCTAAATCTAATATAACCTTAACCTAACCTTAAACTAAATCTAACCTTAACCTAAACCTAACCTTAAACTAAATCTAACCTTAACCTAAACCTAACTTAACCCTAACCTAAACCCTATCATAAAGATTTAATTCCTAATCTAAATCGACGTCAGTCAATTTTCGTTCTTTCTCCACAAAGCTATAGTTAAATGGAATCCAAACGGATTGGGAATCCAGAGGAAATTAAACTGAATCCAAAGGGAATTCTGAAAAATGCACATCGTACTTAAAGAACAATTCCTAATACTCACCTGAGTCAAACGACTCTCAGCCTCTGGCGAGCCCATTTCGGAAATACTGCGCACAAAATTGTCAATAAAATTATCAACAGAATCGCCGGAATTTGTTACTACCGAGGAAGGAGTAGCCGCTGTTGGAACTTGCTGAGCAGTTGCAGACAATTGAGAAGATAAGAACGTTTGAGACGGCTGAATAGGTTGAGGCTGCTGCTGCTGTTGTTGATGTTGCTGTTGTTGTTGTTGTTGTTGTTGTTGTTGTTGTTGTTGCAGCTGTTGCTGTTGTTGCAGCTGTTGTTGTTGCAGCTGTTGCTGTTGTTGTTGCTGTTGCTGCTGCTGTTGTTGTTGTTGTTGCAGCTGCTGTTGCAGTTGTTGCTGTTTCTGCTGCTGTTGTTGTTGTGGCTGTTGCTGCTGCTGCACCGGCCGCATTGTAACACCCAACGTCGACGGCCTATTACGGCCAGCAGCTGCGGCCATCTTCGCCGCGAACTCTTCCACCCTAGCGTTAGTAGCCGCAATGGCTTGAATATCGGAGGTGGATAATTGACGGGCTGGCAAACCGGCCCCAGTTGATGCTGTTGTCGATGTTGTTGCTGTTAAAGCAGCAGCAGAAGACTGCGACAGTTGCCTAGCTGGCAGCATCTGAGCGGAAGAATTGGCTCGCATCCCAGCCTGAGTAGTGATAGCCGGATTAACAGATTGAGCATCGGCAACAGTTGACGCAACGGCAGTGACGGCGGAATTTGTCGTGGCAGTAATACTACTACTATTAGTACTAGTAGTAGCAGTAGCAGAAGATTTCGGTCTAACAGCGTACATTTTGCCATTAGGCAATTGCATATAGGAAGCTGTACGACTTTTCAGCATAGTAACCGGGGTGCCTGCCGGAATGCGGGATTGAATAGGCTTGCCATCCATAGTGTTCACGCCAGGCGGCGGCTTGCTGCACACAGTGATATCAGTGGTGACTACAATGTGCTCAATATTGAAGCCCTGCTGTTGCATAGAACGAAGAAAGGCGGCGCGTTTCTCGTATTGCATCTGCTGCTGCTGCTGCTGTTGTTGTTGAGCAGAGCTGAGCAACCGGTGCTGATGGAACTGCTGCTGACCCGGAGGTCCGCTGTTAATGAACCGACTCAGGTAGCTGCCACTGCCTCCGCTGCCATAGAAACCGGATTTAGTGAGCCCAGAGCTAGGAAAAGCTCTGGTGTCGATAATTGGGCCGTTGGTTGAGCCGCCGCTGGGCACATAGTGAGTAGAATAAGACTCTCGATAGGTCTGCCTACTAGACAGACCGCAGTGCATCTTGTCGCGTTCGTAAAATTCTCTGGCTTTACGCTTCTCGGCCCGGGTTAACTTAGCCTCCTGACGATCCAACAGCAGAGACTCGTGGGTGAAGGGCGCGTTAGTGAGCACCGCGCGGATACCGGATGTAGAGGAAGCTTCTTGAACGGCGGCGACTCCTGCGGCTTGGTCATCCTCGGCATCAGCGGAGCCGAGTAAAATTCGTTCGAGCATAAAGTCTGGCGACTCTTTGATAGCAGCCTGGAGAATATAGAGTTTGCATGTGGGTACATTAGCAAGCTGAAGGCATTGAGTCTGAAATTGTATCGGTGACCCACTAAAGGACCCACACGGATAAATCAGTGACCCACTAAAGACACCACAGGGATAAATCAGTGACCCACTAAAGACACCACACGGATAAATCAGTGACCCACTATAGACACCACAGGGATAAATCAGTGACCCACTAAAGACACCACAGGGATAAATCAGTGACCCACTAAAGACACCACAGGGATAAATCAGTGACCCACTAAAGACACCACAGGGATAAATCAGTGACCCACTAAAGACACCACACGGATAAATCAGTGACCCACTAAAGGACCCACAGGGATAAATCAGTGACCCACTAAAGGACCCACAGGGATAAATCAGTGACCCACTAAAGGACCCACAGGGATAAATCAGTGACCCACTAAAGGACCCACAGGGATAAATCAGTGACCCACTAAAGACACCACAGGGATAAATCAGTGACCCACTAAAGACACCACAGGGATAAATCAGTGACCCACTAAAGACACCACACGGATAAATCAGTGACCCACTAAAGGACCCACAGGGATAAATCAGTGACCCACTAAAGGACCCACAGGGATAAATCAGTGACCCACTAAAGACACCACAGGGATAAATCAGTGACCCACTAAAGACACGACACGGATAAATCAGTGACCCACTAAAGACACCACAGGGATAAATCAGTGACCCACTAAAGACACGACACGAATAAATCAGTGGCCCACATGGATAAATCAGTGACCCACACGGATAAATCAGTGACCCACACGGATAAATCAGTGACCCACACGGATAAATCAGTGACCCACACGGATAAATCAGTGACCCACTAAAGACACGACACGAATAAATCAGTGGCCCACATGGATAAATCAGTGACCCACACGGATAAATCAGTGACCCACACGGATAAATCAGTGACACACACTAAAGACACCACAGGGATAAATCAGTGACCCACTAAAGACACCACAGGGATAATCAGGGACCCACTAAAGACACCACCGAGATCCATCAGTAACCCAGTGAAGAACTCAGAGGAAAAGTCACAAAAAATACATGAAAAGAACATTACCTGAACAGCTTCTTGAGTTGGCGGCTTTAACTCAGCATCGCTAGGCCGATAGTCCATCAGCAGCATGACCTGTTGCCGGGTGAACTGACAATTCGGATTCATCTCGTCAACAATTCGATCAGCAACGCTCTGCTTGGATACTTGCCGATCGTAAATCTTTCTTTCCATAGTGTTGTCAGTGATTAGCCGGTAGATATAGCACGGCTTAACCTGGCCGTATCTATACACTCGGCACACGGCCTGACAATCGTGACAAGGATTCCAAGAAGCGTCCATGACAACTACGCGATTAGCGCCAATCAGATTGATGCCCAAACAGCCGGCCCTGGTGCTGAGCAGGAAGAGTTTGGCTGAGCTGTCCGCTGAATTAAACGAATTAATCATCTTCTCGCGATCGCTGGCGGCTGTAGAACCGTCCAACCGAAAATAGGACACACCTTTGCACCATTTGATACCATCCTGCGATTCTGGATCTACTGGCCAGGTGCGCAAGAACTGCTCCAATAAGTCTAGAGTGAACAGCGACTGACTAAACACCAATAGTTTATCGTCGCGACTAACTGATTCGTTTAATATGCGCTGGAATGCGAGTATTTTAGCTCCATTCTCTAGCAAATTTGGCTTGTAATTCTTCATGATTTCTTCAGCCCAATCTAGCGACAACACGGCATTGTCATTGTTAGTCAGACTGCCGACATTGTTAAACAAATCGCTATTGTCGCTTTTCTGCACTGTGCTACGACGGCCGCGACTTTTCTTGGCCGGCGCAGCGGCCGAAGTTGAAGAGGTTGAAGCGACGGACTCGGCTAGCGAGGCGCCGCTCTGAACAGGAGTCAAACCGGCGGAGTCCTTGGCGCTGCCGGTCCCATCGACATCGCAGGTGTAATCAATATCCAGATCGTCAGCAGCGGCAGCCAGATTCGATGCTTTCGCTTGCAACAAGTGATAGAGAATGTCCGGATGATTCCAGATTTTGCAACCGACAGCGAATGCTTTCAAAGGATTTGCGGCCGCCCAGCCTGACAGGCCATCGGATTGCAGACTCTGCATGAACCTGGAGTACAGGGCCTCCTGAATCGGACTCATTCTCAACAGTAGGACAAATTCAGTCTTCGGCGGCAACGATTTCTGCAGCACCGAATGCGACCGACGTTGGACGAAACCGGACAAGAGTTCGTGCAAGACGTGCGCCCTGTAGCGCATGAGTTTCCGATCGGACAGAGTGGAATCGACACACTGACCGTTGCTAATTGGCCGCTCGAACATATTTGAGAACTGCTGTTTGGTACCAAGAAAATTTGGCCTAACAAAATCTACCATGCACCAGTACTCTAGCAGGTTGTTCTGCAGCGGATAGCCGGTCATTACCACGCGTCTTCGTGTTTTTAAATTTTTCAACGCTTTACTAATTCCGGCTGCCGAATTCTTAATCCGATGACCCTCGTCGCAGATGACCACCTGGGGTCCCGGATCTACTAGGGCTGAGCGGACCTGCTCCCAAATGGTCAGGGCTTCGTCTTCTTTGTCCACGTCAATCACAATGGGATCTGGTTCCGGTTTCGGCTGGGATTGGGATTGACTGCCGCTTTGAGTCTGCAGGCTGGCCGAGCTGCCGGATCTGCGACTCAACGAGCGAGACGAGTTGCTGCCGCCGCCGCCGCCAGTCTTGTAGCGCTTCTGCAACAGCAGGCGGAACATCTCGTAGCCTAGCAACAGGACGCCGCCAGCCTCCTGCCATTGGCTGATTACTCTGTGCCTGCAATGTTGGGCAGTGAGTGATTTATTGAGACTTTCAAGTGGGAGATAAATGCACTGATTAAATTAGTTATTAAGTGAGTGAATGATTGGGTAAATAATTAAGTAAATGAATGAGTGAACGATCTAGTAAATGAGTGAATTATTGAGTAAATGAGTGAATGATTGAGTAAATGAGTGAATGATTGAGTGAATGGTCGAGTAAATGAGTGAATGATTGAGTAAATGAGTGAATTATTGAGTAAATGAGTGAATGATTGAGTAAATGAGTGCATGATCGAGTAAATGAGTAAATGATTGAGTAAATGAATGAGTGAGCGATCTAGTAAATGAGTGAATGATTGAGTGAATGAGTGAATGATTGAGTGAATGAGTGAATGAGTGAATGATTGAGTGAATGATTGAATGAATGAGTGAATGATTGAGTGAATGAGTGAATGATTGAGTGAATGAGTGAATGATTGAATGAGTGAATGATTGAGTGAATGAGTGAATGATTGAGTGAATGAGTGAATGAGTGAATGATTGAGTGAATGATTGAATGAATGAGTGAATGATTGAGTGAATGAGTGAATGATTGAGTGAATGAGTGAATGATTGAATGAGTGAATGATTGAGTGAATGAGTGAATGATTGAGTGAATGATTGAGTGAATGAGTGAATGATTGAGTGAATGAGTGAATGATTGAGTGAATGAGTGAATGATTGAGTGAATGAGTGAATGAGTGAATGATTGAGTGAATGATTGAGTGAATGAGTGAATGATTGAGTGAATGAGTGAATGAGTGAATGATTGAGTGAATGATTGAATGAATGAGTGAATGATTGAGTGAATGAGTGAATGATTGAGTGAATGAGTGAATGATTGAGTGAATGAGTGAATGATTGAGTGAATGAGTGAATGATTGAGTGAGTGAGTGAATGATTGAGTGAATGGTTGAGTAAATGAGTGAATGATCGAGTAAATGAGTGAATTATTAAGTAAGTGAGTGAATGGTTGAGTAAATTATTGAATAGTCGAGTAAATTATTGAATGGTCGAGTAAATGAGTGAATTATTAAGTAAGTGAGTGAATGGTCGACTAAATGAGTGAATGAATGATCAAGTGAATTAATGATTGAATGCGTGAGTGAGTGAGCGAGCGACTTACCTGGCGGTCATAGTCTTGCAGGAGTCGCTAATAACGTGCAGTGCAAATTTGCGCTTATCAGCCTCATCCGGACAGGCGGCCTCATCAACCGGCAGCCAGTGATTGAACTCCGCCACCCAATTCTGAATGGTGTTGATTGGCACAATGATAAGCACCGATTTCACGCCTACTCCGCTAAATAAAGCGTGGCAGAAGGCGCACACCTGAAATTATGCGAGAAATAAGATCTCTTCACGTTTTTTTTAGAAAATTAAATTCAGAGAGAATTTTAATAAAGTTAAACACAGGTTGTCAAAGCTGTAAATCTCTTTGTTCAATGGGCATGCCAGTTGTCTAATAGAGTCCGAACTCTAATCTAACAGGCTTAAAGACCTTACCTAACAGTTATAGAGCCATTATCTAACAGGCAAAAAGACCTTATCTAACAGTTACGGAGCCATTATCTAACAGGCATAAATACCTTATCTAACAGTTAGAGAGCCCTTATCCAACAGGTGTAAAGGCCTTATCCAACAGTTACAGAGTCATTATCCAACAGTTACAGAGCATTTATGTAATAGGCATAAATACCTTATGTAACAGTTAGAGAGTCCTTATCCAAAAGTTACAGAGCCCTTATCTAAAAGTTACAGAGCCCTTACCAACAGTTACAGAGTCCCTATCCAACAGTTACAGAGCCCTTATCTAAAAGTTACAGAGCCCTTACCAACAGTTACAGAGTCCCTTACCAACAGTTACAGAGTCCCTATCCAACAGTTACAGAGCCCTTATCTAACAGGCATAAATACCTTATGTAACAGTTAGAGAGCCCTTATCCAATAGGTGTAAAGACCTTATCTAACAGTTACAGAGTCCTTATCCAAAAGTTACAAAGCCCTTATTTAAAAGTTAAAGAGCCCTTATCTAACAGTTAAAGAGCCCTTATCTAACAGGCATAAATACCTTATCTAACAGTTACAGAGTCCTTATCTAAAAGTTACAGAGACCTTACCAACAGTTACAGAGCCCTTATCTAACAGGCATAAATACCTTATCCAACAGTTACAGAGCCCTTATCTAACAGGTGCAAAGACCTTATCTAAAAGTTACTGAGGCCTTATCTAACAGTTACAGAGCCTTTATCTAGCAGATGCAAAGCAAAGCCAAATATAAAAAGCAACAAAAGTGTCCATCGCACACCAACCTGCAGAGTCTTGCCCAGTCCCATACTGTGCGCCAGTATACAACCAAATCCTGGCGTACTATTAAACAATTGCAAATTCTCCACAACATTATCGTATAGGAAACGAACTCCGCCAATTTGATGCGGCCTAATAGCCTTGGCTATCCGGCTTGGCAAATAGATGTCGCTATCGTCCTGCGGATGACTGACATTCACCAGTACGCGACCAGATACATCTGGCACATTGTGCTCATCTTTAGCATGCTTGCCGTCAACATCAACGCCATCGTCTTCGTCTTCTTTATCGGCGGCGGCGTCGGAGTCTTCATTGCCGGCATCCTCATTATCGTCGCTGTCAATCACGATAGTCTCCTGTTGCTGCTGCAGCGGCGAAGACACGCCTCGGCCAGTGAGCAGCTGATTTAAACTGCTGTACTGCGGCACCCGATTGAGCAGGTTGCGACCGACAGAGAAATTCGACGAAGAATAATAGCCAGAAGACGATGAGGGAGCGGATGGTATTAAGAATTTGGCTGACGCGGACGTTGGCGAAGATGTCTTGGATCGTTTCGCTGGAGGCGGTTCCACGATGCAACAGGCGTCGTCGTCTTCTTCGTCATCACGATCCTCATCCTCATCATTCGTCTTATCGGCTTTCGAGCCTGTAGTAGAAGTTTCAGCGGCTGCTGCTGCTTTTGCTGCTAAGCGATCTTCTTTAGTTTCAAGCAGAGTTTCTAAGGTGGACGCCTTGGCGGCTGCGGCGGAGGCGGAGGCCTGCTGCTGCTTCTCTTGGATTCGCTTTCTACGCTCCATCTCGGCTTTTTGAGCTTCGAGTGTCGCTTTGTCAACTTTTGTGTCGCGTATTCGACGAATATTGCGACGCTCGAATAGAGTCTTGGATCGCTTGGTGGGACTGTCTTCGGATGTCGGGGCAGCCGCCGCCGAAGATGCCGGGGTCTGCTGGCGCTGGCGTCTGCGATGGCGGGTGGGTGACAGGTGCGGCATGGAGCTTGCTGGGGATCTGGGAGAGGTAAAGAGTCATGGGGATCTGGGAGAGGTGAAGAGTCATGGGGATCTGGGAGAGGTGAAGAGTCATGGGGATCTGGGAGTGTAGCGCCATGGGGATCTGGGAGAGGTGAAGAGTCATGGGGATCTGGGAGAGGTGAAGAGTCATGGGGATCTGGGAGAGGTGAAGAGTCATGGGAATCTGGGTGTGTAGCGCCATGGGATCTGGGAGAGGTGGAGTCATGGGGATCTGGGAGAGGTGAAGAGTCATGGGGATCTGGGAAGAGTCATGGGGATCTGGGAGACGTGAGAAATGTGAGATGTGAGAAATCGACTATTTTGTGCAACCAGCATTTTGTATTTCATCACTTACTTTGCCTCTTTTGCTGCAGCTTTGATCAATTCGTTCTGATCCACACCTGGCGGCAGCAGATCCTCGGCCGATTTACCTGCATTGTCATCCTCATCACAGTCTTCTTCTGTAGAATCTTCGTCGTCGTCGTCGTCGTTGAAATCTTCGTCGAATTCTGCAGTTCCATGTTCAGCCGGACTGTCTTCGACTCCGGCTTCAGAGAAGAAGAAATCGGTGGGGTCGCACTCGTCCGATACGAGGCAGTCCAGGCCCATGATTTCCGCCACGGCCGCTTCGGCAGCTGCTTCCACAGCGTCACCGTTTGCGGCGGACTGCGCTTGATCTAATTGATAAAGAAAGATAATAGTAGCAACAGCATGGGGATGGGAGAGTGGAGACGGCGCAGCAACTGAGGATCTGTGAGGCTGGCCCAGCAACTGACACTCTGGGAGGCTGGCCCAGCAACTGAGGATCTGGGAGGCTGGTCCAGCAACTGAGGATTTAGGAAGCTGGCCCAGCAACTGAGGATCTGGGAGGCTGGCACAGCAACTGAGGATCTGGGAGGCTGGCCCAGCAACTGACACTCTGGGAGGCTGGCCTAGCAACTGACACTCTGGGAGGCTAGCCCAGTAACTAAGGATCTGGGAGGCTGGGCCAGCAACTGAGGATTTAGGAGGCTGGCCCAGCAATTGACACTCTAGGAGAGGCTAGCACAGCAACTGACACTCTGGGAGGCTGGCCCAGCATCTGACACTCTGGGAGGCTGGCCCAGCAACTGAGGATCTGGGAGGCTGGCCCTGCAACTGGGGATCTGGGAGGCTGGCCCTGCAACTGGGGATCTGGGAGGCTGGCCCAGCAACTGACACTCTGGGAGGCTGGCCCAGCAACTGACACTCTGGGAGGCTGGCCCAGCAACTGACACTCTGGGAGGCTGGTCCAGCAACTGACACTCTGGGAGGCTGGCCCTGCAACTGACACTCTGGGAGGCTGGCCCAGCAACTGACACTCTGGGAGGCTGGCCCAGCAACTGCGGATCTTGAAGCGTCTGAGGATCTGGAGCAAATAAAGTTAAAGACCCAAATTTCATAGTCTAAACCAAGTGCACGTTCGCAGGGGCATTGCAAAAAAGTTTTATATTGCTTACTAACTGCAGCAGAGTTTTGAACGCTTGAAAGCGCATCATTTTCTTCTAAAACCGACATCGGTTTAGCAGTGTCACGCACTGAAGCAGACTCTCCACTACCGTTGATGCCAACTGTAGTCAAGTCCTGCTTCTGCTGAAGATCTTGCTTCATCAGCAATTTCTGTTGTTGTTCCTCCTCTTCTTGCTGTTGCCCATTAAATGATTCAAGAGAATTATTGAAGCCGAATACCTGGGAATCGCGGTGCACAATAGCTTTGCTCATGCTTGCTAGACTGCCACCAGATTAGAGCATTCTCTTGGCTTGCAGCAAGCATATGAATTTTTGTAATTCTTCTTTGTTATGTAGCCAAAAATCATGAAATTATTAACAATGTTTATATTGCTCAATAACAATGCCAGGAATGTTTTTTAAATAAGGATTGATTGTAGCCAAGAAAAATAATCTTATACTGTTTTTTTCAGTATTGAACAAATCAGGATTGATTGTAGCCAAGAAAAATAATCTTATACTGTTTTTTTCAGTATACACAGCACTAAGTCATCGCTAGTGGTCGAACTAGTCGCCAGAGAACATTTGTTGCAGAGTTTTGCTGAGTTGATGATTGTTCATTGTCTTATTGTCTTAAAAAAGCAAGTTTGTCCTTCAGATTAGTCAAAAACTTATCACAATGTCATATTTTTTCCATCAGAATTTACAACATATTGTAGGAGTCCTTCTATATTCTGGCATTGTTGCATTGAAGTCAGCCATACCTAATAGACAGTATAGAAAATTTCGTCTGTTGAGTACATCTATTACAGTTCTTTGCAACCCTAAAAGTTCACAAGAACTAATCAGCTATGCTTATAAAATTTGTGTCAACTAGTGTTGCATGGTATAGAAGAATTTTTCTTTCTTATAATATTCATTGTCTTATTAGTTTAGCAAATGAAATTGAGAACCATGGTCTACTTGACCCTTTTTTCTGCTTTCAAGTTTGAAAATCATATAAAAATTATTAAAGAAATGATTTGTTTTAAGAATATACCAATGATTGTTAATAGACTTCAAGAATTAGAACATAGTAAATTGTTTTAGATAATAGTTAAAAAGTGAAGTCAGTCAAGTTTACAACTTTAACATGTCCTAGGATCTATTCTGGGGTATTTAAAATGTGATTCTATTGATCAGTTCTATTCATGGCATAATGAAGATAATTTTCTTTCTTTATCTCCAAGTGATTTTAATGTTTTAAATAATACAGGTATTTTCTATGATGACTAATGTCATGTATAACAAAATCCCCTCATGGTTTGCCAAAGATACAAATACAAAAAGTCCTTTTTGACTATCCTATAGATTTATATAATAAAAATATTTTTGTAGAATATGATTGAATTATAATCTTACATGTTTACATTCAAGGACAATTTTAAAGAAGTTATATTGTCTTCTAATAGATTTTAGAGTGCTATTTGTCCTTATGCTTTGTTAGACAAAAATTCTCCGCTGTACCACAATTTCCTATATCTTTTTATATTATTCTTTTTCTTGAAAGGAGTATGGAGTATGTGAGTGAAAAGTGGCTTGTTAGAAGAATATAGTTCAAATGGACAAAATATGGATATGTAGAAATCAAGCACCTGCAAAATCATCAAGCTGCACCATCTAATGATTAGTAGTTATATTGTGTAAATTGCTTTCTTGCACACTTGATGAAACCATTGCAAAGCAAAGTTTGCTACAAGCTTTTGAGGGTACTAATGACCTAACTTCTAATTTGCAGATCTCTACAATCTTATGAGTTGTTTCTACCCAAAAAATTTGCCATAGGAGCTTTTTTCTATAATGAAGATTTGAGAAATTGATCATCATGCTTCTAAAATGGCAAGCTTTAATAAGAAGTCAGATGATTCCAACAGAGAACTATTGAGCTTTTTGTTATAGTCATTTCTAGTCTAGTATGTTTCTTTATTTCTAAATATAATACATTTTATTTCAACATGTTACTATAGCCTTAATAGTTGCCAATACAGTAGACAAGGTGACTCCTAGTCAAAGTACATCTTTTGCAGCATAGAGAGGTGCTAATATAGCCAACAAGGCAATTCCTAGTCAAAGTGCATTGTTTATAGTACTAATAGGTGCCATTATAGGTACAAACCTTTTATTTATTCTTGCTATAGCATCACCATCACTATTCAGCTTCTATGAAAAAATACAGAAAAAGCATTTAGCACAACAGGTCTAGCCTTGTCTGCTTTGTGCAGCCAAACTGTCAGTTAAGAAAAATAACAATGTTGAAAAATTCCATTGAACTTATGCCCAATTAAAAAAGTAGATTGCATCCTTAATTTGACTTTAGAAAGTCAAAACAAACATGAAAGTATAAATTTCATTTGTTAATAAAGGAGTTGAATGTATAAAAAGTTAAAACAATTCTAATTTTGCTTTGCTAAATCTACTATTTAGTACCTTTCAAGGTATTGGTTTTATACAGAATGAGATCAAGTCCTTGGTTGGTAGAATAAGGGGATAGAACTCCCATTGCCAAAATTTTATTCTGTGAAATCTATTAGCTAAATCCCATGACCCAAACCTTATCCTATTCTCCAAATGCTATATAGAATATCTTTAAAATGGCATATCTTATATATTTTCCTTATTTGCGAAAATTGACTGCTATCATCCCATCTGAGACTCTCCTATCTTTTGTCTCCTCTTTGCTATCTTTTGTCTCCTCTTTGCTCTCTTATCTCTCATCTTTTCTTTATCATCTTGTTTTTCTCTCCTTTCCTTTAATCTCTAATCACTTATCTTTTCTCTCTTATCTTTTTGGCTCTACTCCCTCTTATAACTTCTCTTCTCTTCTCTCTTTTTTTCTTTTCTCCCCTCTATTTTTTTCTTCCTATTTCTTTTTGTCTTTTTTCTCTGTTCTATTCTCTTTTATTTCTATTTTTCTTCTCTTATCTGATTTCTCTAGTCTTTTATCTATTCTCTATTCTATCTTGTCTTTGCTCTTTTTTTCTCTCTTTTTGTTCTCATGTCTCAAGTTTATATTTTCTTTACCTTTTCTTTTCATCTTTCTTTTCTTCTCTTTACTGTTTTTTGTCTTCTTTTTTCTTTTTTGTTCTTTTTCTCTCATTATTTTTGCCTTATTCCCCTTTTTCTTGTTTCTATTATCTTTAATCTATTCTCTCATATCTACTTTCTTTTCTATTATTTCTCCTTTTGTCTTTCTATTTTTATAGGCCTATCTGACTGACTAAAGATCTTAATAATAAAACCAATTGAAATTTATCACCTGCCTTTTCTATTACTAAAATTAGGCTTACTTAAATGATAGCTGGCTTGAATGTGTGTAGTATATACATAGGCCTATGCAGAAATGTTCCAAAAGTGAATTTTGTATCAAAATCAAAATTGAAATCAAAATTTGCTACTTTCCAAAATTGAAATTGAAATTTTTCAAAATCAAAATTAAAAAAAAACAAAGTTTAGCATGACTAATACTCACTTTTTACAAATTTAATGCTCATGCAAAACAAAATGCATATATGTATACTATAGCAGAAGTTAGTTTATTTTCAACCACTGAATAGGGGGCCTAAATAGAAGTGCAAATTCAAAGTCAAATACAAATGTCAAAAAAACTTTTTATATATTTCATGTTATCTATGTATACCCCTTGCTTTTAGGTTGTGTGTAGGCCTACATATAATGTAATTGATGCCTTCTTATTCAATGAGTGCAGAAGTCAACTATTATAAATTTCAATATAGTTTAAGCAACTAGCCTATATGGTATAGGTACTGTTATTTTTGTGGGTATAACTTTTGTTTTCTAGTATTGATTTTTTAAATAAAAAAATCAGTCTAGTAGAAGAGATTTGCCGCTATCAGTTTATAAAATTTTAAATCACAGGAAGCTATAGAATAAGAGCTACAATTAAAATTAATACTATTTGTCTTTTGAGACACTCTTCCCTCATAGTCTAACTTGTAACTGGGATGTTAAAATTTAGAATGCCAAAATTAAAGGGCCTAGGCCTAATGATTTTTTAGTAATGTATCAGGGCAGAAACTCACACAAGAAAAACCTAGACTAGCCCTAGGCCTAGGTCTATGCCTGGTTATTAAACAACTTATTATAAGGGCATCTTGTTAAATTTATGGATTTTAACAGACTAACAGTAACATCTTGTAATGGAAATATTGACTATGTCTATGTATAATTCATGGTTGAAGTAGTCAGGACCTAGGAATAAAAAAGTGACAGACTTAGGCCCCTACTAATGAAACTTTCGCAAAAATTAGTTTAATATGAATATTCATTTTACTTTTATAATTATAAAAATAGTTATTTGCCAAGATTTAAATTTTAACGTCCTTTCTTGTGTCTAAACAGTGGCTTAGCCGTCAGATGTAAATAATACTGGCTTCTTATTACAGAAGATCACCAAAATTAGTGCAAGGACTCAGTGGCGGATCTAGAGTTTCATTTTGGGGGGGGGCGGTCCAAGTTTGGGGCGCCAACACGAGTGTAAGGGGCGCCAATTTTTAAGCTAGGGGGCGTAAAAAATGCATGTAGGGGGCGAAAAATCAAGCTTAGGGGCGCAAAAAAGGCGTTTGGGGGCAAAGAATCAAGTTTAGGGGACGCAAATTTAGGTTTTGGGGGGCGCAATATGTTCGGTCAAGCTATTTTTTTTTTTGGGGGGGGGCGGTCGCGTCCTCTAAATCCGGTTGTCCCCCTAAATCCGCCCCTGCAAGGACTACCTAATTAGAGAGTACTACTACAACTAGATCAGTGTTGTTACTAAAGAAAAAATAATATTTTTTAAAAACTACTTTAAATTTTGACAAGAAGTGAAACAAATTTATCAAAAGAATCTAAAGTATAAAATGTCTTTTTTATTATGTTTAGTTAGTATGACTTAAAATTATTGTGCCTAATAGTCTTTTACCTTTCCAGTGCAATTAAACGTTGTAAAACTTTAGGTTTTTGACATTTCGGGTTTATGATATTTTGGGAACCGATCAAAAGGGCGACAGTTAAAGGGAAACCGTCAATATATTTATTGGAATTTCGAGTTCAGAATTAGACTTGTATTTGTTAATGTACATGTACATGTATGAGTGGCGGTCAGGCCGGTGCACGACTGAGAGCGGGGCCCGCCTGTACACCCAGGCCCCCTGCAGCTGTTGCAGGGGAGTTTTTCCACAGCCAACCAGTTTAATCTGACTCAAACCCTCCTTCTCGTTAAGTATAAATAACTATGGTTAACAATAATTATACACAAGGTCTCTTTGCTCGCTTGCTACACTACATGTAGCTGCCACTCGCAAGCCGCTATACATTGTGAGCCCTATACGCAGCCATTTCGTGCAAAGGCCCCACAAACCGACTCTGCTGTGTCCCAGCTGAAACTGCCCACGTTTTGGGCGGTCCAGCCTCGAGCATGGTTCACCCAGGCCGAAGATCAGTTCACCCTGAGAGACAGCACTCAGGACGAAACAAAGGTACGCCCATCCAGTCGCAGCTCTTGACCAGCAGACAGCAGAGCGTCTGCTCGATGTGCTCGAGGCTCCTCCGGAGGCGAACAAGGTGCGCTAAGCTAAAGGAGCGCCGCAACAGCACTTTCGATTCAACTCCTCAGCAGCGAGCCAGCCTCCTGCTCAGCATGTCCGGCCTATGCGACCGGCGGCCTTCCGAGCTGATGGACGAGATGCTCGCCCTGCTCGAGAACGACCGCCCCTGCCTGCTGTTCGAGGAGCTGTTCCGCCAGGCGCCAGCAGCTGCCACCGGAGGTACGCATGGCCATGACAACCGGCAGTTTTGCGGACCCCCGGGGCAGCAGCGCAGCAGGCGGACAAGATCTGGGCCAGCCAGCCGAAGCTGGTCGCGGCCTCCGTCCAGCAGCCGGCGGCAGACCCAGCCCAGCAAGCCCAGCCGGCGGTCTCTGCGGCCAGCAAGGGCGCCAGACAGAGACGGCTCCAGCAACACCGCCCGGACGGCAGCCTCACGGTGCCAGGACTTCGGCATCCGGCGCTGCTCCTGGCCGTTTAATCTGGCCGAGGTCTCCGCCCGCTGATCGGCGACGACTTTCTTACGGCACCAAGGCCTGCTGGTGGACCTGTCGCACCAGCGCCTCCTGGACGCCCGCTCGCTCGCCAGCGTGCACCTGCTGGACGGCGCGGGGCCCAGACTGCAGCTCGCCGCAGCCGCCGCTGCGGACCCGTACAGCCAGCTGCTTGCCGAGTTCCCCGCCCTCACCGAGCCCAGTTTCCAGCGGGCTGATCCAGCCAACGACGACATGGGGTGGAGCATCACATCCCGACGCAGGGCCCGCCGGTCCACGCCCGCCCTCGCCGCCTGCCGCTGCAGCTGGCGGTGGCCAAGGAGGAGTGCCGGCTCCTGGAGCAGCTCGGCATCGAGCGCCGGTCCAACAGCCCTTGGTCCTCGCCGTTGCACATGGTTGCATCCGGCGGCTGGCGGCCCTGCGGCGATTTCAGGCGGCTCATCGACGCCACGGTGCCCCGCTACTCGCGGTGCCGCACATCCAGGACTTCTCAGCGCGCCTGGCCGGCTGCTTGGACTTCTCCAAGATCGATTTCGTGCGTGGCTACCACCAGGTGCCTGTGGCCGTAGTTGACGTGCCCAAGACCGCTGTCACCACCTCGTTCGGCCTCCTCGAGGTCCTGCGAATGCCGTTCGGCCTTAAAAACGTCAACCAGGCCTTCCAGACTTCGTTTTCGCCTACATCAACGACTTCTTGGTCGCTAGCCGCAGCCCGCAGCAGCACATGGTCCTCGCCGTCACATGGTGCACCTGCGGACGCTGTTCCAGCGCCTGGCCGAGAACGGCCTTATCGTCAACCCGGCCAAGTGCGAGTTCGGCCGCAGCGAGATCGACTTCCTCGGCCACCGGATCAGCGCCCAGGGGGCCGTGCCGCTGCCCGCCAAAGTCGACGCCATCGCCATGTTCGCACCACCAGCCACCGTCAAGAGCCGCCGGCATGGTGAATTTCTACCACCGCTTCGTGCCGCGCGCCGCCCAGCTGCTGCGCCCCATCCATGCGGCCATGGCCGGCAAAGAGAAGTTCGTCCGGTGGACGCCCAAGCTGACCGCCGCTTTCGACGGAGCGAAGCGGGCGCTGGCCTCCGCCGCCATGCTGGCGCACCCGCGGCCATACGACGCCTCCGATACCGCAGTCGGCGCGGCGCTCGAGCAGCGGGTTGGTAGCCTTGTTCGCCCTGTACCTGGCGGTCCGGCACTTTCACTATTTTCTCGAGGGCCGCGCGTTTACCGCTTTCACGGACCACAAGCCGCTGGTCGCCGCTATGTCCAAGACGTCTGACCCGTTGTCCGCCAGACAGCAGCGCCACCTGGCCTACGTGTCCGAGTTCACCACGGACATCCAGCACGTGGCGGGCAAGGATAACTCGGTCGCAGACGCGCTGTCCCGCTGCACGGTCTCTTCGGTGCAGCCCCGGCTGCTCCCCGGCGTGGATTTCGGGGCAATGGCGCAGGCGCAGGCCAGTCAGGCCGACGCCAGCCTCCAACTTGAGCCGCTGCAGCTCAGCCCCGGTGTCGCCCTGCGTTGCGACATCTCCACGGGCCGGCCGCGCCCGTTGGTGCCGCCGAATTTCCGACGCTCCGTTTTTGACGCTTCCACGGTCTCGCCCACCTGTCCGTCCGCAGCACGAGGCGCCTCGTGGCCGCCAAGTTCGTGTGGGCCGGCATGAGCAAGGACGTCAGCCGTTTGGCTCGGTCCAGTGTCGCCTCCGCTGGCCAAGGTGCACCGGCACGTCGCCGCCCCGGTTGGCAACATCCGCGTTCCGGACCAGCGCTTCGCCCATGTGCACGTCGACCTGGTGGGGCTGCTGTCACCTTCGCAAGGCTTCACGCACCTGCTGACCATCGTGGACCGTTTCACCTGGTGGCCGGAGGCTATCCCGATGACCGACACCTCCGCGGCCGCGTGCGCCTCCGCCTTCATCGCCGATTGGATCGCCAGGTTCGGCGTGCCGAGCGATATCACATCGGATCGCGGCTCGCAGTTCACGTCGCAGCTGTGGTCCAACGTCTTACGACTCCTCGAAATGCAGCTCCACCGGACAACGGCTTTCCATCCGCAGGCGAACAGGCTGATCGAACGATTCCACCGGCAGCTGAAGGCCTCCCTCATGGCGCGACTGGCCGCATCAGCCTGGGTCAGCGAGCTGCCCTGGGTGCTGCTCGGCATCCGGACGGCCCCCAAGGAGAACCTGCCGGCATCGTCGGCCGAGATGGTCTACGGTGCGCCCCTCTGCGTGCCCGGCGAGTGCCTGCAGCCCAGCCCGCCGCCCGTCGACCACGACCAGTTTCTCGCCCGGCTCCGCGGTGCCGTCCAGGCATTCCGGCCAACGCCGACGTCCCGTCACAGCAGCCGCCCCACCTCCTGGTCCGCCGCCCTCGACGCCTGCCAGTTCATCTTCATCCGGCGCGATGGCCGCCGCCCCCCGCTGCAGCGACCTTACGACGGCCCGTTCAAGGTCCTCGAGCGGGACACCAAAGCTTTAATTCCTGCTGGATTTGGGCACTCGCCGCGACTGGGTGTCAGTGGAGAGGCTGAAGCCAGCCGTCATCGACGCGAACGACCCTGTCCCGACGCCGGCTCTGCGACCGAGAGTATTGGGAAAATATAGTGTATTTTTGTGTATTGATTATTATTTAATTACTAGTTGGAATAAACTTAGGTATGTATTTTTACAATTGATTATTACTTTTCTACCGTATGATTCCAGGAATTCGTTTCGTATTTAAACCGCGGGTAGAATTCAATTTTGTACTTCTTTTTTCCCGTCGTTTCGCGCCGCCTCCTGATTGGTCCAAGTCGTATTTCTATTAGTCAGTCATAATATTTATTCCTTTAGTTCAACCAATTTAGATATATAGAATATCAAAGTATCAAATCGTTAAATAAAAATAAATATACTCGTAAATAATTGGCCGTCTGAACGTGAACTAATAAACCGCTACACCAAAGCTTTTTGCATATATGGTAGACTTGTGCAGTGTATGGTTTTGTAGGTAGACAAAGATAAATTTTTCACGAGTGGCGAAGCCACGAGAGTGACTGAAATTAATCATTGACAAAACCATATATCCACAAGCACATTGTCTCATGAATGTATTTTTAGTGGCTTTGAATAACATATGGTTTTGAAACGTTGAATATGAGCGTACAGTATACTACACATGTATGTATTTTTTCAAAGACCTATAATTTCACATCATACATATACTTCTCAGCTAGCTAACCACAGATACTATAAACACTAGATAGGCCACTCAGGCTAATTTTCTGGGCAAGTTTTTTATTCTACTTTCTGCTTAGTAGCAATGAAAGGAAGCAACAGTATTATTTGCTAAATTAGACAAATCAAGTGACTGTTTTTGAGACATCGTTTTGCTAACGCCATAAACAACTAACTTGTTTTGTGCAGTAATGGTGTACATTAAGACGCGACAGACAGTGTACAATGCCGCTATCTTTCAAAGTGGAGGAAGGGGGGTAGTCTGGAATAGGGTTAATATCAGTTTCGTATAAGGAAGGGTGAGTGGATCGATAATTTAGGCCCACTGGTGGTGGGATAGAAAATAAAGGACTGCAAATAGCTAGCCTGGGTTAGGGGTGGGGGTTTAGAGGTTGTGGGTTAGAAAATTTGGGGTGGCGAATCGTGCTTAAATACAAGCTTATATATAGATGAACAGGACAAGATTCAGAGTTAAAGAAAGTTCGAGTGCATACTAGCTTTTCTATCTAATCTCGTACTCGAGAAATGTTTTGATTCGAACCACTGCTGTGCTCCCACTTGCACGAGCTCTGTACTAGTGCTATTAACATCCGAGAAAGAAAATCCGTTGCGAATGCATAAATTACCAAAAGATGACACTGGCAAAGCGCTGGCAGCAGCTACTGCAGGAGCGTGGATATTGACCTTTATAAACAATTAAATCACGGGGCCTACGTGTGTTCAGCTTGCACTTTATGGACGAGGCCTACTGCTGCCTTACAAAGTGCCACGGATGTGCAAGACGTCTGTTTTCGCTGGGACGCAATCCCACACCAAGAGTTGATGCTGCCTCGGCTCGTTCAAATAGACCAGCTACCAGCTCTGTGCAAAGGACTGATAAACGACGAAGAGGCAGACGACATGTACCCTCCAGTGCTGGGGCCTATTAGCAATCTATTTGCAGCCGAGCCTGCGACTTGCCTGCTGCCAGTGCTGTGGCAGAGCAACCTTCGGCTACCAGATTCTGCGCCGAGAACAGCTGTTGCGGCTGAAAGCTCTCACCTCTGCAGCCGATTCGCGGGTTCCAAGCGCTAGAGGCAACGATCAAGCGGCTGCAGCAACGATCCCGAAAGCGACAGGCAAATCAAGCGGCTGCAGCAGCAACTCTCGATGGTCAAGGCAAGTGCAGCGCAGTCGTGCATCCATGGACTGTGGAGGCGTGGCTAGCGCAGCTTCCAGCGGTCGACTGGGCGGCAGGGCGCTCGCAGTCAGGGGTGCTCTGGTCAAAGGATGTCATCTCATCAGCAGCTCATTGCAGCTGCACCACAAAAGTCCTGCTGCTTATCGGCTGCCTGTTACGAAACCACTGAGGATTGGCTCTCCATAGGATACATCCCTGGACTTAGAAGAGGCGCATTCGCCAGTTTTTTTAATCTGTTGGGCCGTGCTGAATGCTGCCTCTGAACAAGGGCGACTGGCGACCCCCTGTTCTTCGACAGCACGCTGCGAGTTTCATAAACAGATGAGCTGATTAAGATGAGAAATCTTTCTATTTTGCTACACGAATATGGATTATGGAGTATATGATATAGCTCGTATTTGCTAAATATACAATAGTTGACTGCAATAATATAGCCTTCAATGCAATCTAAAGCATTCACAACGTTGCTTTGAATTGTAGAAAGTATAATTATAAGTTTCTTTTTGCAAATAAAATCAATATAATTGCTGCATTGCATTCATCTGTTTTTTATTTAAAAAAAATATAAATAACGCTAAAATGTTTTTACTACTACTAAGCAGAAAGTAGAGTAAACTGTCGTGTTGTGAAAATTAGCTGGAGTGGCCTATCTAGTGTTTATAGTATCTGTGTAGCTAACTGCCCAAAATATTTTAATTTCATGGTTGCTCTGCAGACCCCTTTTGGCCATAGACAATGAAAATAAAAGTCTTCAACAGCTTGATTCTCACACCCTAGGGGTTAAACCGCTTGCTCCTTGGGCTCAATTTGGTTTGGAAAGTGCATGCAAATGCAATATTTGTTACAATTTATTGATCTATCGTCCTTTTCTACAGAAGATTCCGTGGAAAATATGTTATACTCGTAGTTTCACTGGTCTGGAATTGACACTTCGATAACAATTTCTTCACAGATTATTATTTTGCAAATTCGGAAAATGAAAACAGCGTGTCTCCATCAGGTGCTGCTGCTCCTACCGCTCGTGGAGTTAATTCTGCTGACGATTGTTGGTGAGCAGGCAAATTCGATCAGTGCAGGTCCCTACTGCTTCTGAAAGCAGAGTTAACACACAAATATACGTACAGGGCACATGCACCATTTAGTCTGCAGATAGGGTGATTTTCAGAACTATACGAGTACTATAGTCACGATATATACTACGAGAGCAGCTATACCAGTCACAAATGTACAAATCATTAGCTGACTAACCTACCCCAATACTTAAAAGTTCATGTACATTACTTTTATTACCGCCGTTAAAGCTTCTAACCATGGATACTATTTTACTTTTAACATAATCGTTTAAAACATGCGAAACATGAGAGACATGCGAAAAATGATCAAGCGGTGTACTTACATATGTAACGCACCTCTTATAAATAATAATTAAAAATTGTATTTATACAGCCGCTGAAGGTACCACTGAAGCCACCATCTGGAACTAGATGAATTACCTGTGTCATCTTATGCATGAAAGTTTAGCAGTAGACAACTGGCAATTCGAAAATGCTCTCAGTCGCGCTTTCGCGTCAGATCGGTCACATCCGCTTTTAAAAACATTGCTTTAGGTAAACCCTCTCTGTACTATATTATAATAGGTCTGTATCGGCCCTTAGCTACTTATGAATACGAGAAATCTCAAATGGGATACCGCATACTAGTGACAATTGACTGTCAGTGACAACTGACTGTCAGTGACAATTGACTGTCAGTGACATTTGACTGTCAGTGACAATTGACTGTCAGTGACAACTGACTGTCAGTGACAATTGACTGTCAGTGACATTTGACTGTCAGTGACAATTGACTGTCAGTGACAATTGACTGTCAGTGACATTTGACTGTCAGTGACATTTGACTTCCAGTGAAATTTGACTGCCAGCAATGTGACTCCTATGAATGGCGCAGCTGCTTCCTTATTTTGGCGCTGAAGCACTTCGTCAGGGTATGGGGGGGGGGGGTCGAACCTCGCAAGAAATTTCGAGATCATCCACGCCTGCAGGGCGTCAAATCTTACCTGCGACACAAGAAAGTGCATGGTGTACTATTTAAAATCCCGCCCGTGGGCACCGATAAGCGCCAAACTCTCTACGTAAGCTGTGGCGCCAGTTACGGTGTTATAAGCTCGCCTGCAGCGCTAAAATCTCAATGAAGTGATAAAATGACCCCTGATGAAGGAAAGCAGTTGAAACCTTCCCAAGAGAAAGCTAAATCCGCGTCCCTGCATGTGACCCCTGGCTGACGTGAACCCTCCCGCAGACAAAAGTACATGCACAAGCACATGCCACTTTTATAGTCTATATTTGACGCTACAATTGCGACATTAAAAGTTGAGATAGTGAAATTTTTCAGAAAGAGATGAAATTCACAGAGAAAGTTACAGGAGGGCTGTGTGGGCACCCTGTCGCAAAGGACTTGGGGGTTGCCACACACAGCCTCAATTACCTCAGCTAATGCTGGCACTCATTTTACAGCTGGGTGAACTGAAGCAATGCAGAGTTAAGTGTCTTGCTCAGGGACACAAATTGTTCCGAGTGGGTCGAGAATCGAACCCCCGACCTTTCAGCCGTGATTCGGACGCTCTAACCGCTAGACTACGACCACCGGATTGATGATCAACATGTAGCTGCTACTACAAGAGTAGCATAGTTTGCGTGTTTTGGCATAAAAATTCAGAAAATTTCTCCCTATGTGCGTAAGAAAGGCGAGAGAGATGATCGACTGAACTATACTTAACCACGCATTTGTGTGCCGTTTCGTACTTTCTAGCTGAAGGCCACCCGCTGGTTGACCTCCGCAAAGTGTCATGCAAGCCGTATGAGCAAATCTACTGCTCAAACGGCGGCAGCTGCACCGTGACGGTGATCTGGTCGCTGCTGTTCAGCCGAATCGTAAAGCGAATCGACCGGCCGACCTGCGAGTGTCCGATTGGCTACAGCGGCTACAACTGCGACATCCCAGAGCTGCCGCCTTACCTACTCTCGTACTTGCATTAGACAGAGTTGCAATGTGGAATTAAATCGATTATTAGTGATATACATAAAGTAGGCGACTATGTACGCGTTTCAAAGTTGGCCTTTCTTTTTGAGAAATAAAAAACTGTTTCAAGTTCTGCTTTTACGATTTGTCAATATTGCTGTCGTTTGCTGTTGAAGTCGCTGATTCTTTTACGGTGGAGCGGTACGTGATGCCATTTTTTTCTCGAGCTGCGGATACTGCGAGAATTTCTCTCCTTCTCAAACCGGCCCACTAATTTATACTTATGCAGCAACATTGAAAAGTCGCTACTCTTTGCGCCAGTGAGCAATTTCTCTTGGACTATTCTGAAATAAAAGATACGAGAAAACTGATCGGGGTAGCTTTTAACAGTAGAACTACCAAGAGGGGGGGGGGTAATTCCCCACCCCTGACATTTTTTTGCTGCGCCGTATTGGAGCAACGCAGGCACACGAAATTCAAGAACACGCGCCAAATTTTTATTGCGCACCTTCTCAAACAAGAAGGTCGGATTTTTCCCATAAGCGCCAGTGTATTCAGTACACCCCTGTGCGCCAATCAGCACTGCTGGATATTCTCAGCTAGTATCTCAAGCATTCCGTCATCACCCCGACGCCTCGGTACCTTCAAGAAGACAAAAACAGGTCTATGGACACCCAAAGAGATGGTTTTTTATTTGCTATCAATTTTAGTTACATTAGTTTTACTTGATCTTGAGTGCATACAAAAAAATGGATACTCTTTGTAATTTTTTGTCTCAGCGAAAATTCGGTTTAATTTCCGGTTCAATTAACTAATTACGTCATCACGTTTACGTCATTACGTCAGTGTAGTGCTCGTAGTCCGCTTGGCGGGTAAGAGTCTTGGCCTCTAAGAGCCGTATATTTGCGATATATATTCACGCAGCTGCCGACGTGCAGCTATGAGTTACGCAATACATTGGCTACGTTGTATTGCGTAAAAGTGTATTGCACGTTGGCTAGAGAGCAAGAGAAAGGGCATTGCCCAAAATTTCTCCTCATGGCAATGACCCATGGCAATGGCCGGCCATTGCCTAGAATTCCAATTCCAATGCAACCAATTAATTCAAGCCAGTTTTTATCCAGCATCTTGCAAAGCATATTTTGCATCAGTCAATTCAAAACGTTTATTTTAAGATGTAAATAATTAAACTGGCACAGGAATTGCAAAATCGACAGTACAAAAAGCACAGCTGGT
Organism: Macrostomum lignano; assembly: GCA_002269645.1. Taxonomy (NCBI): domain Eukaryota; kingdom Metazoa; phylum Platyhelminthes; family Macrostomidae; genus Macrostomum; species Macrostomum lignano. The sequence goes on from NIVC01003635.1 coordinate 67,755, forward strand.
GTCAGTATATCATGTAAATTTTTGTCGGTGATGAACATCATACTGGTCGAGCAAAGTACTAAAAGTCATTAAATAAAAAATATTAAACTAGACTGTCGTTCTTATTCTTTCAGTAATTCTACGAGTACAATTTGCTGATTCCTGTAGAAGTAAAGATTGCATGCCTAATTAAAGGAACATCCGTGAAAGGTGCAATTGTTGAAGGCAAACTTCGTACCAACAGAATAGGCAGCTTCAGTGCTAACACTAACCTCCGTCGATACTGCAGTCTCACCGACAATCTCAACAGCATCAGCATGTTCGGGTGGCCCAGCTTCTTGCTCTAGATCATGACGATTCAACGCCACCTGAACAGACTCACTCGTCTTTTGAAGCGACCGGTCGCGACGCTTGGCTAGGTACCTCCTAGTCGTTCGCTCGCTCAGCTGTCCAGTAATGCTCATTATATCGCTCATGCTGTGCCCTGCCGCCTCGAGATCGCATATTCGCGTGACCCTGTTTTAGAGTGCAAATTTATATAGTTGGATTCATGAGTAACTGGTAACATAACATGTATCATAACATAATTAAAGTTACTATTATTAATTTATCAGTCTTACCGAATGCAATGATTCGTGTAGGTCTTCGCAAGTCCCGCCTTCGTACTCAAGTTTCTCATGAAGCCACTCAGATAATTCTCTCCACGGTTCTGCTTCGAGGAGAAAACAGGGCCTCCATCGTTGCGGCTGGCCAAAGGACGAGGAAACAGATTGTTGTCCTTCGTTGTAACTGGAAGCAGCTTGAGGTATTTCTCCACCTTTTCCACGTCGTAAATTCTGGCCTGCTTGTTGTCCGGCTGCTTCTTGGCCTTCTCTGGATCTGCTGACTTATTTTTCGAGGGCAACGGAGGCAGACAGTAGTACGGCTTTCCATCAGAGTCGACGTGCAATTGAAGTGAGCTTCTATCCTTCAAGAACTTGAGGTGCTCCTGGCCTCGCTCGCCAAAGCTGTATATGATGTAGAATAAGAATTTGTCCTGCTCAACTTCAGCTGTGCTGCCTTGGAAGTAGATCATCAGCTTCCTCATGTCCCCCTCCTCGATTGGCTCAAACTGCTGCGTCCTCCCACCACTCTGGTGAAAGTCTCGAACCTTCACACGCAGCATGCTATTTGCAGAAGAAAAGTCTTCTCCATTGATGATGTCAACGGTTAGCTTCTCGATCATTCGCAAATAGCGCTGCAGTCCAGCCCTGATGCACACCAGCGATGCGGGCGAGTAGGGTTCGCCGTCAATCTTCTTCAGTTTAAAGTAGAAGTAGCGAATGTATTGGTTGAGCACCGAATTCGGAATGGTTTGTAAATTGCGCTGAAGATTTTCCTCTGTGAGGAATGTCTTGAACCGCTGTCCATGGCTGATCATCTGCTTCCTGCTGTCTGCTGGTAGGCTGTCAATCTCGGCGATGTCCATGGCGCTGATATCTACGCTGCCTTCCTGCAGGAGCGGCAGATGCTCATCGGGCTCGGGCTCCTTTTGAATGAATTCGAGAAATCTAGCGAACTCGTCGTCCCTTCTGTCATTGTAAGAAGCCTCCGAAACAAAATTCAATTCGTCCTTAGTCACGTTGCCCAGCTCACTGCAGGGCAAATGCTTCCAATTAATGAGCGGTGCCTCCATCTCTGCAGCCGTCCGCTTTTCTCTATCTGAGATTTGATCTCTAGACACGCAAATATTTATATTTGTAATTAATTTAGGGGTGGGTGCAGAGTAAGGGGTGGGTGACTTCAGATGCGCGACTTAAAGGTGAGACATAGGCGAGGTGGAGGTAACCTTATCTCAAACCCCCTTAGAAGCATCGACTGATAAGAATTCACGATAGTGTACATAAAGTGCGTAGATTACGTAAGAGTTTTGAAATTTTAAGCAATGATGCTCATCGGAAGTCAGAGTTTAAGGCAATGGCCTAATTGACACTCGCGGCTACCGCCGCTCGTGTCAAAGGCCATTGCCTTAAACTCTGACTTCCGATGAACCCTCCATTGTACACGCATAGGCTGCGCACCACATCTCTCCCCCAAAGCAAAAGAAAAGTCCAATACGAGAGGGTTTAAAATCTCATTGCGAAAATTGGACGAGAAACGATGTGAAGGATAAAAAAAATTAATTAGTAAAACAGTGGCAAAATTTTTTATTTTCGACCGATTAAATACTTAAACAATTAAAGCATGCCGATCTTTGACAGCGTTCCCGCTCAGTTCGAATCAAGTCACTGCTTGTAGCAGACGGGCTGCTTTGCTGTCCTGGGATGAGGCCTCTGTGCAATCGGACCGTCGTTGGCCGAATTTGCCTCCGTCGCAGGCGCCCCCGGTCGCTGATCGCCGTCCAGCTCGTCAAGGTCCCAGGGGCACTCACGCAACGGCTTCGTCTCGGTCACATGCCGCCGAACGACTGCCGTGCCGCGTTGCAGAGTCAGGGCGCCGCCGCTGACTGCCTTGACAAGCCAAGGCCGCGGGTCGAACGGACAGCGCAGCTTGGCCTTGCCGCGGTTTCTGAGCAGCACGCGGGCGCCTGCCAGGATGCCGTGTGGCGCGGCCGATCGCCGCGTGTCGGCCGCCTTGCGCATCGCCTTCTTGTAGCCGCGGTCGTGGAGCTGCAGCTGCCGTCCGGAGCTGCCGGTTTGCTTTGTCAGGTTGGATGGCAGGATGTCGCCGGTCTCTCGGTTGAACATGAGGTCGTTGGGCGTGCGGTCGGTGCCTCGGTGCACAGAATTGCGGTATCCAAGCAGCCAATCGTGGATCGCCCGCCGCCAGTCCTTGCCTTCGGCCGTGACGGCGTTGATGGCCTTGTTGAGGCTGCGGTTGAAGCGCTCCACCTCGCCGTTCGCCGCCGGGTAGAGCGGGGTGACCCTGCGCTGTCGAACCCCGAGGCCGTCCAGAAACACGCTGAATTCCTCGCTCGTGAAGTAGGTGGCGTTGTCCGTAGTAATCTGCTGCGGCACCCCGAAGCGGCTGAATGAGGCCATGACGCAGTTGATGACGCTGGCGCTGGTGAGGCTTCGCACCACGTAGAGGTCCGGGTAGCGGCTGAAGTAGTCCACCAAGACCACTACGTTCTAGCCCGTTGGAAATGGTCCGCACACGTCGACGCTGAGCGATTGCCAGGCCCCCGACGGAAGCGGAGTCGGCTGCATCGGCGGGTGTTTCACGGCGCCGTCGGTCCGGGCCGCTTGGCACGGGAGGCAGTTAGTGACGACCGCCTCGACCTGCTTGGACATGCCGGGCCACCAGACCTTACGCTGCAGTCGGTCGCACGTCTTCTTCTGTCCGAGGTGGCCCTGGTGCGCTAAACCGATCGCAAGCTGCTGAAGCTCCGCCGGGATCACGATTCTGTTTCCCCGGAGCAGAAGGCCTGCGTGGACGCTCAGTTCGTCTTTGAGGGACCGAAAACTGTGCGCAGGGCTCGCCGCGCCGCAGCTCCAGTTTCCTGTTTCCAAGGCGCGCATGACGACCACCAGAGCTGGGTCTCTCTCGGTCGCAGCCCGGATCCTGTCGACGGTCAGGCCCTTTGGGGTGGCCGCTTGGACAACGGCGTCGCACAGTCTGGTGTCCTCAGCCTCGTCTTTGTGTGACGATGCGCTTGTCAGCGGATTGCGGCTCAGCGGGTCTGCCGGGTTGTCCTCGCCTTTGCGGTAGTGCAGTGTGAACGTGAAGTGCTGGGTCTGCAGCATGATACGCTCGAGCCGGGGCGGCGGCCTTGAGTCTGCTCTGTAGATCCCAAGCAGCGGCTTGTGGTCGGTGTAGATATCGAAGTGCGGGCAGCCCTCCAGGTAAAACGCGAACTTCAAGCAGCCGAACTTGACGCCCAGGGCCTCGCGCTCGATCTGGCTGTAGCGCCGTTCGACGTCACTGAGCGTGCGGCTCGCGTAGGCCACCGGCCGCGTCTGCCCGCTTGGGTGTCGCTGCTGCAGAATGGCACCGACGCCGACGGGTGACGCATCGACCACCAGCTCGGTCGGCAGCCGCTTGTCGAAGAAGGCCAGCGTGCAGCCCTCGGAGATGCAGTCCTTGACGGCCTGAAAGGCCTGCTGCTGCTCGCGGTCCCAGACGAATTCCTGGCCTTTCCGTGTTAGTCGCCTCAGCGGCTCCGCTTTGTCGGCCAGGTGCGGCATGAACTTCTCGAGGTGATTGGCCAGGCCGAGAAACGACCGGAATTCCTTGGCAGACTGTGGATCCTTGAATGCTTATAGCTCTGCGATTTTCTCTTCTGATGGCTGGATGCCGAACTTGGAGAGCGTCATAGCCATGAACTTGGCCTTGCCGATGCCCCAGCGGCACTTGCTGGCATTCAGGGTGATGCCATTGTCGCGCAGTCTGCTCAGGCAGGCTGCCACGTGTTCCTGGAGAACTTCAGGGCCCTGACTGTGGATGATGATGTCGTCGTGGATCCACTTGACACCAGTGAGGCCTTCCAGCACTTGCTGCATGACGCGCTGCAGGATCTCCGAGGCGGAGGCGAATCCCATGCTCAGGCGTGTCAGCTGACGCATCCCTCGGGGCGTTGAGAAGACGAAGTACTTTCAGCTGTCCTCACTGATCTCGATTTGGTGAAATGCCTTGAAAATATCGAGCTTGGTGAAGATTGTCGACCCCGTCATGTCGCTGGTAGCTTCTTCAAAAGTCGGGATTTGGTGTCGCTGCCTCAGGGCCGCCTTGTTAACGTCTCGCAAATCCTGGGTGATCCTCACGGTCTTCCCGTCCTCTTTCGGTACCACGACGATGCGACTGACCCATGGCGTGGGGCCTTCTACTGGCTGGATGATCTGCAGGCGCTCTTGCTCGTCCAGCTCGCGGTCCAGCGATCGCGGTGTTGATAGGCTGTTTGAGAGTCTAGCTGAGAATGACCAGGAGTTAAAGTTTGCCCATTATTGAAGCTTGATAAGAAAAATCTGACATAGTTGCAACAGGATCTTCATAGTCACCTGGTGCCACCTGTTGAAGGAGCCGACGGCATCGGGGTGATGACGGAATGCTTGAGATACTAGCTGAGAATATCCAGCAGTTGAGGCTTGCCCACTGTCGAGACTTGATCGGCGAAACTAGAGAAATTCGCATCAGGGTGTCCATAGTCACCTTGTGCCACCTGTTGAGGGTCCAGAAACTCCGCTTGGGTGAAGGCTAGTGACCAACGAAGTCAGAGCTGATGCAGACACATGTGATCGACGTGCTGATGAAATTGGAGGCTTGGCAAGGCTGCACTGAGGCGCAGTGCTGATTGGCGCACAGGGGTGTACTGAATACACTGGCGCTTATGGGAAAAATCCAACCTTCTGGCAGAATCGTCAAATATCTCGACGGTCTGGAGGGCTGGCGACTTGATTCTTGTTTGAGAAGGTGCGCAACAAAAATTTGGCGCGTGTTCTTGAATTTCGTGTGCCTGCGTTGCTCCAATACGGCGCAGCAAAAAAAATTGTCAGGGGGGATTTTTTCCCCTTCCTCTTGGTAGTTTGACGGGCGGAAAGATGGCTTGATATTCCTACCTGTTAATCCGTCCAACCCTCGCACCGCTCCCTCCACTTCATTCCTCAACTCAAGTCTGCCGCGGCGTAGTTGAGTTGCGTCACTCGCAAAGATTGAGAGACTTTACCTGCCCTCTCAAAAGTGGCAATCGCAGACAGAATCACAGCAGGTTGCACACAGCGGCCACATTCAAGCATTTCGTCGAGGTCTTTGGACGACCTTCTTCTCTAATTGGTTCGTACGTCGGTCCAATGGAAATGGCTTCATCATGAAGTACATACAGTCTATCTCAGCAGTGGCTTTGTTGGCGCTGCATGGAGCCTCAATGGGAATGGGAATCAATTTTGCTGAACACATGCTTTATGAGCTGTATAAATATGTTGTATATTATTTGTGAAAAGAAATTTCAAAGCTGCAATTACATGTAGAAGTGCTTTTCGATGAACTTTGGAAACACAATATAATCTGGAATATTGTACAAATGAACAGTAGAGTAAAAGAAGTTTGACAGTTATTAAAGGTAATTAGTCGTTGGATCCTAAGACTGAAAAACAAATATGGCCTGGAATTTCTGATAGCTTGATCTGTTGATTTCTTTAGAGACACTGGTGCACTACTGTATGTGTTTAACAATAATGTATACTATACGCCTTCACTCTTTTGAATTGGAAAGGTGATGCCTTCCATAGTTGAGGCAGCAAAGATCGTCAGTAATTTAATGATGAAGCAGCAGCTGCAACTAAGGAGGATGCACCTACCTTCAACATATTCATCATTGATATATAGCTTACTATAGTACTATTTGGTGGCATACAACTGACACAGTAGTGATTGCCTATAAAAGAGACTTTGTGTCGAAATCACTATAGCTATTCTGCAGTAGCAGAGAAATTGGAAAACTGATGCTTCTCTTGGCCCTCGATTTTAGCTTTTGTGTGCCAGCAAGAAGGATTATTCGAATTCAAAGTAGAGCCATGCATTTATATAAGCTTAAAACTAGGCAGCATTGTCGACTTTCAGTGTCAATGCACTGCAAGGATTGACATGGTAAGCTTCAAAGCAATTGCCTCGTTTATCTTGATGATTTTATTGTACAGCAGGGGTTGGCAAACTTTTTTACAAACAAAGCAAGACAAACAATCCAGCTCATTGGCTGCGGATTTGATGAAAGTGGAAACGAGACAGAATGGAAGACGAGACATGAGAGAAGAGAAGAGAGGCAAGAGATGGGATGAGAGAAAAGATAGAAAATAAGATGAAGGAAGAGCGGAAAGAGGAGAATGAGGAGAGAGAGAACAGAGGGGGAGAGGGAGCGCAAGGAGAGAAAAGAGAGGGGAGAGAAGAGGGGAGAGAGGGGTGAGAATTAAAAAGAGGGGAGAGAGGGGGCAGAGGGGGAGAGAGGAGAGGGGGAAGAGGGGGAAAAGGGAAACGGCCCAGTCTCTGATGCAGCGCGTATTACGCGTGTAATTGCTGCGTAAGCGACGCGCGTAAATTTTACGCTGCGAATACACGCGTATTACGCGTGTAACTGCTGCGTATATCAACGCGCTTAATTTTGACACTAGTTTTACACGCGTAAACATCGCGTATTCGAACGCAAAATGTTACGCGCGTAAAGACCGTATTTTTACGCGCATTCTACACGCGGTCGCGAACACAAATGACGCACCAATTTAAGTTTTTCGCTTCGTGACAAAATTAGTCCAAAGCGAAAAATGTCCTGTCAGACCTCAGACGACACTTTGGCAAGCAGCTATTGTCCTTTTTATCCCATATTCGAGAATTCATATGACGCTTACATTCTTGATCAATACTTTTAGTGACTAGGTAGCATAGTGTCCTTTTGTGTGTTTATAGTGTATATTGTATATTTAGTATATTGGAAAAATGTACAACTGTGCTTTCAAAACATTCTTAATAATAATTTAAGTAGATAAAGCATCGCATTATTTTTCTTCAGCTTGATTAAAGTCAATCTATCAATTTGTTCTCATTCAACATACCTTAGAAGTACTAGAAATGTGCATATTTTAAGCTATTTTTACCTAAAAATGCTCTAGCTATTTATTCCCTTATAGTTAAGCTATAATGCATATTTAAAAGTATTTAGAAGTGTATATAAAAGTAAAAATGCTAAATTGCTACATTAGTTTGTCAATTATATATTTTATTGGTTGGAATAGATAATAACAAAAAATGTAACAGATGCATATGATATATATTCAGCTAAAACTTCAACATTAATCAATTTTTAAGCTAATAGGGAATATTGATAAGTTGCATGTTTCAAAAAAAGTATAGTCAAATAAATTTTTTGCTATATATATTGAGACTTCAATAATTTAGATTAGAGTCCTGGGTTACTTATTATTATTATTTTATTTTTTAATCAACTTTTTAGACCCCCCATGCATTACCATTGCTATATATTAGTATTGTGTGATCACTATTGAGCAAAATGTATCAAAATTCATGCATCAAAAATAGTGTTGCATACTATCAAAATCAGGTAAACTATAGCCTAATCAAAAATCACTATAGTCTGTCTAGTATACTATACAGTGCAGTCATCATTGACTATAGCAAATAAACTGTAAACCATATTTAAATATATTGAGACAAGCAGAATTATGATCCTTACTCAACTACGTAATATCTGAAATATTTTTTCAATAGTCCTATAGAATATATGTTATATGAGTGTGTATGCATAATGCAATTTTACTGGTATATATTGTACTTCAATCATAAAATATTCACAAAATCAGACCCTCTGACTGATTATCATGGAAGGGCAATGATTGCTATCAAACTGTGACTACAATCTTTAATATTATTATTAATTATTCCAGCAATCATTTGTATCAACTAAATTTCAAAATTAAACTAAGTAATTTATATTGAATAGCAATAAGTACATTTTCAAAGTAAAAAATATTTTTTGTAATGATGATTATTTGAATTATGGATGAAACATATAGTTTTTACTGTTTTGTGCTATTTGCTGGCTATATTTTGTCACCACCTTATATATTGAAGCATACATTTAATGAATTTGTTATGGTTATTCAATGGTGACTGCATGGAAAATCAATTGCACAGTTTCATTGGCATAAAAAATATCACGAAAATATGTAAAAATCAAATTTCTGTTTGTTGCATCGACTAACAACAATAAGATCTGACAACCTTTGATTGACTGCATTTGGCTGGCAAACTTCGACTTACAACCTTAGCAAGCTTGGCAAACTTAAGGTGGAAACTTAGCTGGCTGTAAACCTTCTAGCTACAAACCTTTGACTGGAAAACTGATGGCTGGCAAATTTCTAGCTTTTTTTCTCTATCCTCTTCTACACATTTCTGTAGTCATTTTCTACGCCCAAAACTCCACGCCTTCCCTTATTTTTAGCATTTGTTTCTATGGAGCGAGTATGGCATGCTGTAGGAAAGAAACCCTAACTGCTACTATTATATGGCCATGCAAAGGCCCACTGACTGATCAAATCAAAATCAATTTAGATAGGTTGTATTTTGAGTGGCACCTACAGAAATGCATCTCAAATGCATGGAGACAACATGTTTGCTGATGTGCAGCCAGTTTGTCGACCAGTGCCGCCTACCAGCCACTTCCCTCCAGGATCGCCGCTCTATTTGCCTTATTGAGGCCTCGGTTGCATTCATTGCTCTACGATTTCTATGAGCCCGTTGGCTTGGAAATGCAACGGCGTAGTCGGATGGTGGTGGATGCCCTGGCTGCGCCAGAAGGCGTTGAACTCTGCGGATGAGAATGGCGGGCCGTTGTCGGTGGTGATCTTGACTCGTTGGCCTAAAACGTGCTGAACCACTGGCGGAGGGTTTGGATGACCGGAGCTGCTGCTATCTACCCGAACTTGTCTGTACCAGTAGGAAACGTGAAAATTAGTCAGTGCACTCCAGCAGTCCAGGCTTAGTTATAGCCAGGGCCCCTGCCGAAGGTCAGTCGGCTGGATTGGTGCTGCCTTCAGCTCGGCTGTTTTCGTGTAGGCTTTGCAGATGAGGCAGGATTTGAGGAAGTTCTCGACGGAGGCCTACATTGAGGGCCACCAGACTTTGTCTGCACGAGTGTCAAAGTTTTATGGACACCCAGATGGCCTTAGTGCGCCAGCTGCAGCGCAGAATGGCGGGAACGACGATTTGGTGCCCTTTCAGCAGAAGTCTGTCATGCTGTGAGAGCTCGTGCCGCAGGCTGCGTAGACTGCGCGTGTCGATTTGCCACCGATGGGACCCCCTGTCGTATGCGGAGGCCACCTTGTGTCGAGGCTGATGCTGTTCGGCGCTGCTGCCTGTGCTGTGGTCATTGCGATGCAGGTTGTCAAAATCCTCGCTCTCATTATTCGACGGTGTTGGACGTAGCTGGCGGCTCAAGACATCTGCCGGGTTGTCTTCCACGGCTGGTAGGTGACTTCGAAGTGAAGATTCTGCAGCCAAGGTGACATGCGCTCGTTCCGCGGCGGTGGGCCGCGAGCCGGGGATGACCAGGCTAACCAGCGGCTTGTGGTCGGTGATGACCCTGAACTTTGGGCAGCCGCTAAGGTAGTGGTGGAAGAGGAGGCAGCCGAATTTGACGGCCATCGCCTCCCTGTCTGCGAGTAACGCTGCTTGGTGCCAATGAGACTGCGGCATGCGTAGGCGATTGGTCTAGGCCTGGTGAAACCGCCTGGTTGCACCTGTGTGAGGATCGCACCGAGGCCGGTTGGGCTGGCGTCGAATATCAGTCTGGTCTAGCAGTTTTTTTTGTTGAAGAAGGCAAGCGTGAGGCAGTGTGCCATCGACTGCTTGATGGACTGGAAGGCCTGAGGCTTGCTGAGGGCTTCATGACCATTTCACATTCTTCTGCTGCTCTCGAAGTGACCTCCCTCTGTCGGCGAGGTTTGGGGTGAAGTGGGTTACGAATGTGACGAGTCCGAGGAAGGACCGCATTTCCGTTGCATTTTATGGTCGCTTGAAATTGGTCAAAGCCTTCAGCTTTTCCTTGGTCGGTTGGATTCCGTCCATCGAGAGGCGCATGGCCAGTTCGGCCTACTGGTTGCGATGCGGCATTTGCATAGGTTCAGACTCGTGTTGTGTTGGCGCAGCCTCTCGTTGCGCTCTTTTATGGTGCTGACAAAGATGATGATGTCATCATGGGCCCACTACACGCTTCGCAAATTGCTCAGGATGGATATTATGACGCGCTCTAGGAGTTCAAACTGTGTCACTAACTTCCCCTTTCCCTGTGCATGCTACCTAAATCTATCGTATTTTTTTCTATACCCCTGTTAGTAGACCTCTGAATGTCTATTGTTTTGTTTTCTATCAATTTAAAACAATTTGTTCGCTTCCTGTACATGTACGTCTATTTAAACGCATCTACGAGCGTATCATTCGTTTTCATATACCCAATATCAATATCAACTTAAGAAAAAAAAAGTTTTTATGAAAGACATTTTCCTTGCGTTTTGCGAGCCTCCATCTATTAAAAATATGTCGATATGTGCGACAACCGTGCCTTAATCATTATCTTTCAGCCGCGTATTTAATGGATAAATAATACACACATGCGCGTATTATTCGTGTAGAGTGTGTGTAAAGCGCGCGTTTTTGGCGCGTAACTCACACGGGTATTCTGCGCGTATCTTACGCGCGTAGATTCGCGTAAAAAAGTGACAAAACGTGTGTTTCCCCGCGCGTCAATTACGTGTGTATTACGCACGTGATTGACACGCGTAATACGCGCGGAATACGCGCATGAGCAGAGACTGGGGGGAGAAAAGAGAGAGAGGAGCGGGGAGAGGGAGAGGGGGAAGGAGAAGGGAGAGGGGAGAGAGGGGGCCGAGAGGGGAGACAAGAGAGAAAGAAAAAGGTGAAAGTCGAAAGGGGACTGAGATCAAGAGAAGGGGAGAGATAGGGGAGAGAGGAGAGAGGAGTGAGAAGTGAAAAGAGGGGAAATAGGGGAGAGGCCAGAGAGAGGTGAGAGAGGAGAGAGGAGAGCGAAGAGAGAGAGAGAGAGAGAAGGGAAAAGTGGAAAATAGAGGGTAGAGAGAGGCCGCGTGGTCCGCGGTCCGGAATTTTCCGACCCTTGAAAGGCCATACATATAAAAGAGCATATAACGCCCATTTGAAGGAAGTACCTTCGGCGACTTAGGAGTGCAAATCCTAAACTGAATTCCAGCAGGTGCTTCTCCACTAAGATTTCAGTAGTGTACAGTAGCATGCATTCACCCGGACTTACATGTACAGTGTATATATGCAATTAAGACGTCTTCGTGGTATCCTTGCTACATTTGCCGTACATTTTAATGTAGGATACATATTTGTCAGCGACATCAATAGACGTCGGGAACGTCAGATTGCTGTAACGGGTATAGTAATTTGAAATTGCGTGGGCGTGCGTGCCGTACATGGGGCTTGAATGCGTGATTCCACGTGCGGGGATTGCATAAAATACCGATCCAAATACATATGTTGGAAACAGAGTGAGAAGAAAACAGCCTACGCAAATAAATTACATCAGCAAGGTAAGCATGTGGGTTGCAAGTTACATAAGGTATGTGATGTAACCACGCTCTGGTCGCGGGATAGGGCATGGGAACTTTTTCGAAAGTGCCTCCTATCCCGTGCACCCTCTGCACAGAGCTGTCGAGACTCGGCCAGGTCTCCGACCGGGCCTGGAGACTCCCGCTCTGCTGCACCCCTCCTGCTGCCTTGGTCCCGTCTCTCCTGCCGCCACACCTGCCTTTCCGGAGCCCCCTACCCCTTTCTGTACCTCCCCCTCTACCCTATCTCTTCTGTTCCGCCCTATTCTTCCTGTACTTTCCCTTTCCCCCCTCTTTTTATCTCTCTCTGCACTTTTTTTCCTGCGCTGTCCCCTCCTTCTCTGTGTCTACTTACAGTATTTTGTGTGCTCACCGTCTCCCCATCCCCTCCCAAACTCCCAAACGGTGACGCAAGTCGTGTGACCCCTTCTTCCCCCCGATGACTCATCGATGACTCATCCCCCTCTCTTGCGCAACCTTTTCTCATGCTATTGTTCTCCTCCCCAAATTTCTCATGCGACAACCACCCCACCTCCGCTTCTATTGTTCTCGTTTTTACTTCTTTTGTTCTCTCGACCCCCACCAATTATCACATTTTCTCCGATTTTCTCTTTCTTTTGTTCTCGTTTTCGCACCTAATTATCACCTTTTCTCCAATGTTTACTTTTCCATTGTTCTCAGTTTTCCCCAATTATCCCCGATTTCCAATTCCTTTGTTCTCGACCCCAGCCCTATTGTTCTCAATGTTTGCTTGCGCAACACTTTCGCGACCACCCGCTGCGCCAATTATCCCCCACCCCACCTCCGGATTGCGCAATTTCCCGATTTCTCATGTTGCTATGCCGGTCTCATGCTTCTCATCATGACTCATTCTGACGTCATTCTGCCGGCAGCCAATCAGAGAGAGGGAGCCATGGTAACGACCTTGAGGAGGCGGCTGTGAGGTCTATAAAAGGAAGCGATTTCGGCATGAGAATACTCAACTGAGTTTATCTCTGTTCCTCTCCTCGTCCTTCTTTGGACTTGCTGTCAGATTGAGTTCTGACCCATTCGTCTATAAGACGAATCCCTGCCGGTCCGCGGTCTGTTACCGCCAAGTTATCCTTAGCTCCCCAAGTGAGCTCGCCTATCGGCCAGCGGTCTGATACCGCCCAGCATCATCAGCATCGCCTGATCTACATCAGCGCCTCGTCGCTCCAGCGCATCGCCGCTTCACCGTCTGCCTGACTGCAGCCTACAGCCGCCCTCGGTCACTCCGCCTCTCTCTCTCTCTGTGCAGCTGCCGGTAAGTTCCTACTACTAATTTGTGCTCTAATTGCCTTTGCTTATCCGGGGTTTGCCTATTTTCCATTGTCTGATTAGAGAGCTGAGCCAATTGTGATACCGTATCTTTTGCTGTATTTTACTCAATAGTGAAGCCGCCTAATTGCCTGCTTATTTGCCTAAGGGCCTAATTATTAACTATTAACTAACTTCATCATTATTCAATCTTTCACCATCATTTCACTCATGGCTTGCTAAGCCTTTCTCCCGGGGTGGCAAAGCATAAGGAAGTTTGGGTAAGCTAATGGCCTCTCCCCGTGCAAAGCCCGCCTGTGAGTGCGTGCTGCGGGGCCGCGTGTGCGTGCAGTAGAGGGATTAGCGAGTCTTGGCACAGAATGGCAGTAGGAAGGTTGCAACCCCATGCTAACGCGTCCCTTCGCCCTGAGCAATCTAAACTGTAGACAGTACATGTTCGCCTCATACTACTCTTAGTAATCAAAGTCGCAAGTCAGCCTCGCTCACAGCCACAAAGGATCCCCTGCTGAGAAATCCTCCAGGATTGAGCCCAGAGTTCCCGATCATGCCCCAAGCAGAGTCCCTGTACTCGGCTGCATGCGTCTCCCCTGTTAGCCTAAATCCCCTGGTAACCAATCCAGGCGGGGCTCTAGCCTCGAGAGGTCTGGTAGAAAGATCCAGGTGCGCCAGGTCACATAGAGTGGTGGCAGCCACTCGGTCATACCATGACCGAGTGACCAACTATTGCACCTTGGCTACAGGTGGGGTCCATGTGGGTCCTTGGCCCTCTGGTCACGAAGCGCTACCAAAGCTACTAATCATGTGGGCGGGACAGTCTGGTGCTGGAGGTCCGTCAGGTCATTGCCCGGTCATAGGCAGCCTACGGTCATTGCCCCCTCTAGCCATGCGTTCGTCTCTCTACGGGCGGACAGGCGACAAGGGCGGTTACATCAAAATGGTGGCAGCGGTGGGATCTGGTGCAAACAGCGCTGAGTTTCGGACTGGTGGTTTAGATGTGACAAGCGCACCTGTGGCATCCCTCAGAATGGTGGCCGAAGCGCAAAGAGTGCCATGTCTAAATCTACCAATCGTAAAAATCGCCAATCGTCATTCTCTTCTCCCATGGCGTGAGGCAACAAAATCCAAAAATATTAATGTAACTTTTCAAATTTTTCGGGCTGCGAATTCGTTCAATTCATTCGAAATTTCCAAATTCATTCATTCGCCAAAAGCCCCTGATTCAATTTAAAATTAATTTAGCCGATCAGTTTCAGCGCTAGAAAGTGTGAAGTGGTAGACGAGCGGATTTGATTACAATCAGAATAGCTACCTGGTAACGGAGTGTGTGAAGAACTGCGAAAGTGAATTTTCCGGACTCACTTTCTATTTCATGGTAATATGCTTTATTTCCCCTCCCTTTCTTTCTCTCGCCTAGCCTACAGCAGAACTGTGTGAGTGTTGAGGTGGACAGCCAGCCAGGTACGGAAGCCTCATCACGCAAGCACAGGGAAGCTGGAAGCGAAGCATTTCTTTCCTTTGTCCTACCTCTTTCTTTTACTCGGGGGAGTGTAACAGTCGCTCTCCCTGATCGCTCAGTTAATCCTAGAAATGCGTAGAGACCGGAGCGTGTTTTGTTTGTCCATTAGAATGAACAGCTATCAAGGGCTATGGGGAACTCGCTATATATGCATAGTAAGGGAAGCAGTAGTCATGGCCTTGGAAACATTGGGGGATACCAAAGTCTCGCAGGAATGGGAATAGCGGTGTGATTGTATCTCTGTAGGGTATCAGTGTGACTCAAAAATCTCGGGCTAAAAAAAGTGTCACCTCCTATGGAATACCTGCGATCAGCCCGGACCTGAATTCTGCGGTAACCCCTGGTGCCTTCATGGCTGGGATTCGATCCCAACGTGTCTGCTGACTCTCCCCACTGTATTGCAGACCCGGTAGTAACTGCTTTGGTTGCATTTGGGCTGGTGCAGTGGCTGGAAATAGTAGATCCCATAGTATCCTATTGATAGTGGAGTTCAGTGAGTATTGGAATGGTGTACTGGAAGTCTGGTGGCCCCCAGTGATCTCGTAATGTTTCCTGCTGCATTCTCCTCCTTTAGTAATTCCTCCCCCCTGCTGTCAGTCTGATAGGGGAGGTGGGTGTGCCAATCAGCCCGACCCGGTAGAACGGCGCTCCTGCCCGACTTGTCAGCCTGGCCCAGGAAGGCGCTATTGCGCAACTCTTTTCCCCTCTGGCCACTGCAGCCCACTAAGCGCTTAGACGCAGGGTTGCATGCAGTCCCCTAATGTAAAGCCCCGGTACATAGAGTGCCACCCCAGTGCCCCGCAAGGTCAATAAGACGGGTTGACGTCTCTGGCAACTTGGAATAACCTAGATGGAGGTACCGCTGTCTCCTGGTAGAACCGGGCGTTCAAGTACAGTAAAGTGGAGAGGCTGACAACTGTAGGACTTTCTCCGCCATCAGATAAAGGTCCCAAGTATGCTATTTCGAGCTGCAGCAAAGGTGGAGTATCGGAGGGGCAAGCATTTCAGGAAGATACTCACTTAGGTCTGTTTATCCTAGGAAAGCGGGCGAGAGTTTCAGGCTTGTAATCCGCCTAACCTGAAAACTTCGGGGACAGTTTAGTCTGGACTCCCGCTGCGCGCCTTCGCTCTGAACAGAAGGGGAGGTCTTGGTTTTTGTGGATTCTGCTAGACGTAGGGGAGCTGGATTCCCGCCTTTTGTGAAGCTGCGTGTACAAGATTGGTAGTCCTGAGGTGGAAGCCCCACTGGACTCCGACGGTTTTCCGGCTGTGCAAGGGCAGTAAAGTGGGAGGACCTCCATGGGGATTGCTCCCGCCACTTGGGTTTTTGGGTCCAGGCGCCAACGCTTCTTCGTAGTAGCTTTCTTAAGGAAATGGGGTCCGGCGCGCAACCCTAGGGGAGAATTTGTACAGGTGCCGTAAGTCCGTTTACGGTCGGCATTTGGGTTCCCTAGCATGGCCGCAAAATGAAGGTCAAGTCTCTCTGAATAGCCAATTTTTCCCTGTCAGGATGTGCCATAGACAACTGGTAGTGGTAGCCGCAGTTTGAGTCAGTGTGCTTTGCCGAGTGAAGCCGTTAGGACTGCCTAAATGGAATTATGTGGAGCCACCCGTTTTTCAATTTGTTTTCTTCGACGCCGCAAGTGTGTGGTTTTGTCTGTGTTTGTGTGTGTGTGAGTGTGTTGTGTGTTTCGGATCAACTTTTCGGTCTTTACCTGTAGTTGCCCCGGTTTTCTTTTCTTTTCCTTCCCGGTGGTGGGTACTCCCCCAGCTATCCGGCATTCACATGTCACGGGCGCGTGGAGATAGGGTCGTAGAAGCTGTGTGCGCAGACGCCCCTGGTCAACCACCCTCGGCCGCTGACACCCCAGCAGTTGCCGCCCCCGCAGCCGCAATGGCCGCAGCCGCTGGTAACCAGGTCCCTCAGCCTCCAGAAGCAGTAGTAGTTGAGGAACCAGATGAAGGAGTAGCAGCTCCCGCTCCCAATCAGGGTGACGCAGCAGCCGCCGCTGCTCCCCCGGACGCAGCCCAGAATCCTCCTCAGGCAGTCCCGCAGCTAGGAGACTTAGTTGCCGCTATAGCCAATGCGTTTAACCAGCTAAACATGGGCCAAGACGCCCAGAGGCCGAAAATCTACGTAGAAAAGTTCTCTCCCGGCGAACACTGTTTTGTGCAATGGGTAGAGAGAATGATCTACAAGCTGGACGCGGAGAGAACTGTAGGAGATCAGGCTAGGAAGCAGGTGCTCATCTCGCACCTCCCAGGTGAATTTCAGAACTTAGCCTTAGGATTGGACGGGCAATTGCCCTTTGAGCAGTTCGTATCTAGATTAGGAGAGCAGTTGGGCGAGGCCAACACTGATCTGGCTAAGAGAAATAAGCTGAAGAATCTGAGCCAGAAACCCGGCCAATCACATAGTGCTTTTGCTGCTATGATAAGATCTCAGATAACGGCCATGTTTCCTCAGATTCAGGGTGAGCAGAGAGAACAAGAAATCGTGTACACCTACTTGGAACACGCTAAGCTCCCCCGCCAGGTCAGACAAGATCTGTTGAGCCGTCGCTGGCAGACAATTGAGCAGGTGTTAGAACAGCAGCAAGCCCTGTTAGAAGCCGCAGACTTAGCCGGGAAATGGGACAGTAGTGGCCCGCCCAGGTCTGAGTCCCGCACCGAAGTCCGTCTGCAACCTCAGCAGCCACCCAGGCCCCCTCGCAAGTGGGTCAGGATGGTGAACCAGGAAGCTGACGAGACGGAGGAGGACGGTGACGGCCTATCAGAGATGCAAGAGAGGTTGGGCGCGCTAGAGCAAACGCAAAAGGATCTGCGCAACCAGCTGGTGCAGCTCAATGAAACTATGAAGGCGACAGCAGAGTCTGTTGCCCAGCTGCCCCAGCAGATGAGGCCCCCTCGCCCCGCCACTCCCAACAGGAACTGGAGGCAGGGGCAGGGCGGCTCTAATAGCAGTAGGAACTGGCGCCAACCCCAGCCCCCGCCGCTTGCAATTCAGGAGGCGCCCACGCCGCCGGCGCCGGGTGTGCAGCAGCAGCAATTGCAGCTTCGTGCGCCACCTGATCGCCATAGGCAAGATTTAGAGGAGTGGGGCAGAGATATGTTAGACGAGGCTACCAGGGAGAGGCAGGAGAGGCTCGCCCAGCTGCGCGCGCAAGCTCTGATGCCTCCTCCTTCCACGCCTGAAGAGCCCCCGGGTTCGGGAAACCCGTGGGAGGGCTGAATGGCCCGGCCCGAACTCAGCCCCGTTCCCCTCTAGGGCCCAGCTTAACCTGCCACGTCCGCCCAGCAAGAAGTTTAGATTTGAGAAGGTACCGATTTCTATCAGCCACGACCAGCTGAGGACAACGCGGGAGAGATATTGTTGTAGAGTTGCCAATTGAGAATGTTCCCACCCGCCTCCTGGTAGATGGGGCAGTGCGCTGTCTTTGCTAACAGTCAAAGACTTTACTAAAATTACCGGACAGAGTGTGGAGGCCCTGGAGCCCCCATGTGTGAGGGCCGTGTCCTACACGGGCAATGAATTAGAGATGCTAGGCCAGGCCACCCTCACAGCAGTTATTGGGCTAGAAGAGGTGAAATCCCTTTCTGGTCGTTGGCAATTCAGCAGCAGTTTCCCTCCTGGGTAGTGCTTTTCTAGCCAGTACGCATGCTATCATAGACTATCGAACAGAAAAGGTTTACTTGCTAGGTGTGAGTCTCCCATTCGACCCCCGCTGAGTAACAGATCGGTAGCTAGCCAGTGATTGCTTAATCCCCCCCCCCCGATTCGCGTGTCGAAATTTTGGCTCGTGTTGCCCCGTTGGAGACGCTTTTCGCGTATTTACGTATGCCCTCTATTACTCGAATTTATGTTGTGACCTCGCTCGTGCTCGTTGTGTTGTTTAAATATCTAAGATTTTAGCTCGAAAATTAGGCCCGTACAGTATGCGTTAATTCCCTATCAGTAAATATTAATTGGAAACTAGTGAAATTTCTATGGGTCTGCTCCACAGGAGGTCCTGCCCC
>NIVC01003636.1:0-2500 GCA_002269645.1 Macrostomum lignano
GCTATCCGGTAGCCTCTACAGACACCCTCTACAGCTATCCGGTAGCCTCTACAGACACCCTCTACAGCTATCTGGTAGCTTCTACAGACACCCCTCTACAGCTATCCGGTAGCTTCTACAGACACCCTCTACAGCTATCCGGTTAGCTTCTACGGACACCCTCTACAGCTATCCGGTAGCTTCTACAGACACCCTCTACAGCTATCCAGTAGCCTCTACAGACACCCTCTACAGCTATCCGGTAGCTTCTACAGACAACCTCTACAGCTATCCGGTAGCTTCTACAGACACCCTCTACAGCTATTCGGTAGCTTTTACAGACACCTTCTACAGCTATCCGGTAGCTTCTACAGACACTTTCTACAGCTAACTGGTACCCTCTACAGACAACCTCTACAGTTTCCTTCCTTTTAAGGGCTTTGAGACTCAAATTTAATCAAACGTAGCACACACACGAAAAATAGACACACTTTCGAGCGCTACATATCGCTAAACAAGCCAACAATATGACACGAAACGCATTACACTACCAACGGAAACTCACCTTAAACTCCAATCCGCGCAACTGAAACGTAACAACCCCGTTGCCAACTTCAACAATATGCACTAGCGCATTCAAATCGTCAACCGGCGATGTTAGAATATAGAAATCGCCGGGCAATACGTGACCCCAACGACCAAAGGCGATATCGCCAGCTAGGGAGCGTTGCAGCGACCTGGCTAGTGTCTAGTACAAGCAGTTCAAATTGTTCGCGTCAGAGCCTGACAGGCGTTCGACCTGCAATTTCAATTTTGAATAACAGAACTGTGAGGGAAAAACTAGCGTTTCTTAGAAACTGTACCGAAATATATCTTAATTGCAAAAAATATTGCTTTCGATACATATCGGCAATAAAACTACTGACCTACTTAAAATTGTTTTGATCTACGAGAATTAGAATGAGTCTGACCTACCTAAAATGAGCCTGACTTACCTAGAATAAGTCTGACCTATCTA
Organism: Macrostomum lignano; assembly: GCA_002269645.1. NCBI lineage: Eukaryota > Metazoa > Platyhelminthes > Macrostomidae > Macrostomum > Macrostomum lignano. The sequence continues at coordinate 998 of NIVC01003636.1, forward strand.
GGATGAATATGATCTATCTAGAATAAGTCTGACCTATCTAGGATGAATATGATCTATCTAGAATAAGTCTGACCTATCTAGGATGAATCTGACCTATCTAGGATGAATCTGACCTACCTAAGATGAATCTGACCTACCTAGGATGAATCTGACCTATCTAGGATGAATCTTACCTACCTAGGATGAATCTGACCTATCTAGGATGAATCTTTGACCTACCCAGAATAGGTCTAACCACCTAGGATGAATCTGACCTATCTAGGATGAATCTGACCTTACCTAGGATGAATCTGACCTACCTAGGATGAATCTGACCTATCTAGGATGATCTGACCTATCTAGGATGAATCTGACCTACCTAGGATGAATCTGACCTACCTAGGATGAATCTGACCTATCTAGGATGAATCTGACCTATCTAGGATGAAATCTGACCTATCTAGGATGAATCTGACCTACCTAGGATGAATCTGAACTACCTAGGATGAATCTGACCTACTAGGATGAATCTGAACTACCTAGGATGAATCTGACCTACCTAGGATGAATCTGACCTATCTAGGATGAATCTTACCTACCTAGGATGAATCTGACCTACCTAGGATGAATCTGACCTATCTAGATGATCTGACCTACCTAAGATGAATCTGACCTATTCTAGGATGAATCTTACCTACTAGAAAGTATGACCTACTAGGATGAATCTGACCTACCTAGGATGAATCTGATCCATACTAGGATGAATCTGAACTACCAGGCATGAATCTGACCTATTAGGAGAATCTTACCTACCTAGGATGAATCTGACCTATCTAGGATGAATCTGACCTATCTAGGATGAATCTGACCTACCTAGAATAGGCTCTGACCTACCTAGAACAGGTCTGACCTACCAGAATAAGCAAAACACAGATAGTAAAGCTGCACTAAACCTGAGCAATCATCCCAGTATGGACGCATCCGCTCTCTTAGTATTATAATTCTTCTCCCAAAATTTTAACGGGTCTGACGTACGACGTAAGGAAAGATAGCGCTACAAAGAATGGCTGCAGAGGCGTACTGAACACAGTTGATATAGCAATTTGAATGAGCATAAACACGAATGCGGTATCCAGAATGCTTGTGCCAGCACGTGAAACGGATCTCCCCAAGACACCTGCCACGGAGCCAGATAACATAGACAAAATTAACTCGCTGACTAAATTCGACGCCTTTGGCGTACAGAAACGACACAAGAAGGTAATCAATAAGGTAGGTCTCTGAGCAGCCGGCATAGTCGTAATTGAATAACAGATAGGTGAACGCGTGCACCAGGTATTGCCTGTGTGGTAATATTGGTTGTGCAGGTATGCCAGATTAGCCATTCAAATATTCTTTATTAACCTTTTATGGCCTACGTCTCTACCTACCCTATTCTACCAACCTCTCCATCCTATTATACCCAACCTCTATCATATTCTACCCATCCTCTATCATATTCTACCCAACCGCTATCATATTCTA
>NIVC01003636.1:5000-86499 GCA_002269645.1 Macrostomum lignano
TGTCTAATCCTTGCCTAATCCTATCCTATAGCATGTTACAATTGCCTAATCTTATCTTGCAGTATTTTTAATCGCCTAATCCAACGTTACAATGTGTCCCAATCGCCTAATCTTATCGTACAGAATGTCCTAATTGTCTAATCCTTGCCTAATTCTATCCTACAGCATGTTACAATTGCCTAATCTTATCTTACAGCGTGTCCTAATTGCTTAAACCTATCCTACAGTATGTTTTAATCGCCTAATCCAACGTTACAATGTGTCCCAATCGCCTAATCTTATCGTACAGAATGTCCTAATTGCCTAATCCTTGCCTAATTGTATCCTACAGCATGTTCTAATTGCCTAATCTCACTTTACAATGTCTCTATCGCCTAATTGTATAATATTATCTTACAGCGTACCCTAATAACAACTGGTCCATATCAACTAGTCCTGTCTAATCGTATCTTACAGCTAATCCTAACTGCTAATCGTATCTAACAGAATGTCTTAATTGCCTAATTATATCCCGTAGAATATTTTAATTGTCTAATCTTATCCTACAGCTGGTCCTAATTGTCTAATCATATCTTACAACGTGTTTCTACTTGTCTAATCCTACCCTATACAGTATGTTCTAATTGTCTAATCCCACGTTAAAATGTGTCACAATCGTCTAATCACATCGTACAGAATAGAATGCCCTAATTGCCTAATCCTATCTTGAAGCGTGCCTAATAACTTAATCTTGCTTTATAACTGGTCCTGTTTATTGGTATTTACACCTGGTCCTAATCGTCTAATCCTATCCTACGAATGTTTTAATTGCTGAATCTTATCTTACGTGTCTTAATTACAGGTACCTAATCGTATTTTACACTGTCCTAATTGCCTAATCTTTTCTCCAAGCATAATCCAATCGCCTAATTTTAACCTACAGCGTGTTCTAATAGCCTAACACTATCTTAATTATGTATTCTGATCGCCTTATAGTATTTTACAGCATGTCGTCCTTACCACATAAGCATATCCTAATACGTGTAACAATTATCCAAGCCCTAGCTTATAGCCGTCCTAACCCTATCTTAATAAAAAAGAATTAATCGACCGCAATCTTACCGCATCTTACAGTGTGCTCTAATATTATATTCCAGTGTATCATATAACTGCCTAATCTCAATCTATACACATGGATATTTATAAACCCACAACTCTAAAAAATACCCCAAACTCACAGACATGGCAGCCTCGGAGTGACTAGCAAACGCCATCAGGGCTAGCAGAGTTAAACACAGCCACACTAGCAAGCCTCGAACAATCACATAGACTCCGGACACAATACCCGTGACAGAATTGCCGCCAAACAGATGCGTCTCAACCTGTTCGCAAGCGTAAGTTACAAACGTATCCGGCTGCGGCAGTAGGCCAAATAGGAACACCAGCGGCAGAGCTGACACAAAACCGGACCAGATGCGATAGGCGGATAGCCAGAAGGTTGCGGAGGTCGGTTGCAAAGAATACACGGAAGGACCATTCTCGGTCATAGCCGACGCTGCCACAGCTGCCTCCCTAAATCCGATAAGCATAGCCGAGCAAAGACAGAAGTAGAAAGCCCTGCTGAACGCCATCACCCGGTTGAGACCGTGAGTAGGAGACGACGGGTCCGGTTCAACCGCGTGAACTAGCGAGAAATGTGCGGTAGCCATCGTGAAACAATAAATCAGAGCCCAGATGTCGCGATACAAGCCCAAGTGTAGTACGTAGGTGCCAATGATGCAAACTAATATGGCGGCTAATATTGACAGCACGCTGTCCAAGGTGACAAAAGGGTCCAGCAGGGAGCGCAATTGAAGACGATTGAATCGTACGCGCACTGTGGACTTGATACACGGCAACAATCGGAATCTATAATCAACTTTAGTGCGCCGTTCCGACGATCGATCTCGATAGCGATGATGCGGATGGTTGTTATCGTTTCCGCCGCCTGCTTCAATTGTTGGCTGACTGGAGAAGGCGAAAAAGTCGGGCACTTCGGCTTGTAGACCGGTTCTGTTGTAGGTGCCGAAGGCTCTGAGCTCTAGTTCTTGGATAGGATCCAGAGACAGCTGCGCAGCGGCTCCAGCGCCAGTTGAAACGGCGGCGGCGGCGCCGGAACCTGAAGATGAAGCTTGAACAATATCAGGGTCGGGATGATGCAACGGCTGATGGCGCTGCACGATGCTCTGCTCGCCGCCAAACGTGTAGCTCATTAAATTGCCAGCCTCGTCGTGGTAATAGTGCACGGCGCCTACCGAGGTATCGTCATAGGATTCGGCAACGTGGACAGTCCAGGGAGGAGCTGCGGACGCTGACGAGTCCTGGGCTGACGCGGCATCGCTCGACGCGGCCGCTGCTGCAGACGTTGAAGGCATTGAGTCGTCTCTTCCGCTAGCGCCGACTCGTTGCTGATGACTCGGTAGCCGGCGACGCCTTGTAGCAGCTAGACGCTGTCTCACGTTGGGAGCGACCGAGGCTGACGACGCTCTCTTCTGCGACGGCGCCTCGTCCGAGTCACTGACTCGATGCTGCTCGCCATGCTCGTTAGTTGCAGTGTCGTCTTCGCTATTGCTCTTCCGCGACCGACGATCGTCAGCATCCGCAGCGTTGGCTTCGGGGACGTCCGTCAAGTCGTCGCCGCTATCAACGCAAGCCGTGGCACCCGTAGGCAACAGTTGAGCCCGTTCTTCCGCCGTCGAAGGCTGCTGCTTCAGCCTGACTGAAGCTCGCGAATGTCCAGCAGTCAAAGTTTCCGAAGCGTCTGTTCCACTTGAATGAAAAATCCACGAGTGCAGAGATACCGTAGATGTTGACGATTTCTCAGATCGATCAACGGCCGTAGTCGAAGACGGAGGCGGCGCTTGCGGCGGAGTTCGCGCCGTCGGTAAAGGCAACGGGAGAGTTTCGGCGGTCACCGCCGGAGCTGATGGCAGATGCTCGCGCAAGCTGTAACTCCGGCGACAGTGTACAACAGCGGTGGCCACGGTGGATGCTGAGACATTATTCGAGGCTGAGGTTGCGGTGGACGAAGTTGTTGTAGCGGCAGAGGCTGCAGCGGCGGCGGCAGCAGCGCGACGACCCGCGGCAGCAGCAACGGCAGCCGCGCGAAGGCTCTGCGAGCGACCAACTCCTGGGCCAGTCACTCGACGAGTTGGCGGAGGCGGAGGTGCACCATCGGAGCTTGCCTGCGACGATTGTTGCTGCTGCTGCTGACTACTAGAATACCGTCTAAGACTGTCCCGATGCCGTTGCGAGCCGTTTCTACTGCGTTGAAACGGCTGCGAAAAGCTTCTAGACGTTGGATGCAGATCCAAAAGTTCTAAATCTTTAGCCGACGGTACAAAATTATCCATACCGTTGATGCTGTGCAGTGGCAGTTGATTCACCTCCCGAGCTAGCGACTCCAGGCACTGAGTGTAGGCTTGCCGACGACTTCCCGATGCGGACGATGCAGCTGAGGTTTGTTGCTGCTGTGGCTGCAGATTTTGCTGCTGCAGTTGCTGCTGTTGTTGACTGTGAATTCTATTTGGTAGCGAGAGCTTCCTCGATAGACCGCAACTACCAGAAACGTCAGCAGACGAATTAGCTTGCTGATGCTGCTGATTCGGAAGCTGAGAAGCCGGCGTTGCTTTCCTAGCACTAAGACTTCGGTCGATGCCGTGACGATTACGCGGACGTTGAAGTCTTTGCTGCTGTTGAGCAATAGGTCGCTGATTTGAACTACCCGAGCGTTCTTCGAGTTCGCTGCACTCCAATATCGGATCCGTTGCTATCCGATGAAAGCTGCTACTGGAGGCGTCCACGTTAGCGTTTGAATTTGTGGCAGCGGCAGCTGCTTGCGAGTCTGCGTTGGAATTCGCCGATGCCGATTGCTGCTGACTGCCATTGTCGATTCGAATCTCCTGCAACTCGATATCGTCCACATCGCCAACTCCTGGTTGCTGACTGTCGCCAGCTTCGGCTGACGAGGAATCCGCAGCACCAGCAGCAGCAGCAGCTTCATCAACTATCGGAGCATGCTTATCAAACAGGTGATGCAACCGATAGTTAATCAGCTTCAATACCAGAAAGATAAAAGCAACCGGAGCAGAGTAGACAAGAATAGCTAGGCCCAGACTGTTCACTGTCAGGTGTACAATAAAAGGAAACAGTAGGAATATTAGCCACAAGTACAGGTGAAAGATGTTGCCAAAATCTGACCGATTAACGTCGTAGTACCAGCCGCCAGTGAGGGCGGACCAAACGCCGTGCCGCAATATGCTCAAGACTGTTGTGTCCTCGACCATGGCTAAGCAGTTAGGCCTGATCTTTCTGGTTCTCTCTCTGCTACCCTAAGAGCAGACTATTTTTTGATGGCTTGCTTAGCCAACAACCCAGTTGTTTGTTGGCCAACCAATAAGTCGAACAGAAACAAATGATAAGATGGATACTAGATATACGTTTTGGCAAATTCTTCAAACTTTATTCAATCAACTAAAAATGACAAAAACGCAGACAAACGTACATTAAGAAAGGGTGAAATAAATCACTTCATTTAGTTAGTCATTTTATTTAACAAGATAACAATTAAAATGCATATTTAATCTAACATAAATGGCCGTGAGAATGGCTGATCCTGTGATGAATGAGCAACGATATTGAAGATCATGGGTCAACAACTCAATTAGCTGGCACTTTGGAGCTAGATGGGTCAACAACTCAATTAGCTGGCACTTTGGAGCTAGATGGGTCAACAACTCAATTAGCTGGCACTTTGGAGCTAGATGGGTCAACAACTCAATTAGCTGGCACTTTGGAGCTAGATGGGTCAACAACTCAATTAGCTGGCACTTTGGAGCTAGATGGGTCAACAACTCAATTAGCTGGCACTTTGGAGCTAGATGGGTCAACAACTTTAATTAGCTGGCACTTGGAGCTAGATGGGTCAACAACTCAATTAGCTGGCACTTTGGAGCTAGATGGGTCAACAACTCAATTAGCTGGCACTTTGAAGCTAGATGGGTCAACAACTTTAATTAGCTGGCACTTGGAGCTAGATGGGTCAACAACTCAATTAGCTGGCACTTTGGAGCTAGATGGGTCAACAACTCAATTAGCTGGCACTTTGGAGCTAGATGGGTCAACAACTTTAATTAGCTGGCACTTGGAGCTAGATGGGTCAACAACTTTAATTAGCTGGCACTTGGAGCTAGATGGGTCAACAACTCAATTAGCTGGCACTTTGGAGCTAGATGGGTCAACAACTCAATTAGCTGGCACTTTGGAGCTAGATGGGTCAACAACTCAATTAGCTGGCACTTTGGAGCTAGATGGGTCAACAACTCAATTAGCTGGCACTTGGAGCTAAATGGGTCAACAACTCAACTAGCTGGAACTTGGAGCTAGATGGGTCAACAACTCAACTAGCTGGCACTTGGAGCTAGATGGGTCAACAACTCAACTAGCTGGCACTTGGAGCTAGATGGGTCAACAACTCAATTAGCTGGCCCTTGGAGCTAGATGGGTCAACAACTCAACTAGCTGGAACTTGGAGCTAAATGGGTCAACAACTCAACTAGCTGGAACTTGGATCTAGATGGGTCAACAACTCAATTAGCTGGCACTTGGAGCTAGATGGGTCAACAACTCAACTAGCTGGAACTTGGAGCTAGATGGGTCAACAACTCAATTAGCTGGAACTTGGAGCTAGATGGGTCAACAACTCAACTAGCTGGAACTTGGAGCTAGATGGGTCAACTTTGACATGATCAACATGAATTAACAACTATGCTTGAAAGTCAGTCAATTTACTATTCATCCAGTAACAGCCCGCGAAGAAGAACGCCCTGAGTCATTATTGTCAACTGCTGATTCTTCGCTACCGTCAGCAGCTTCAGCATTCCGGTCGATAACCACAACGGCATTCGGGTCGGAATGACCAGCAGCAATTCTAGCGGCCAATCTTCTTAAACCGGCCATCCGTTTGGCGTGTCTCCTACTGCTCATATGCTCCTTGTACTGATCCCGTTGAGCAAAAGTGACACCGCAGTGGTCGCAACGCAGCTCTAAGCTTCTACCAATCCTTACACTATCAGATTCGCTGTCATCAAGGCTACTTGAAGAACCCACTAGCCCGCGCGGTTCTGTTGCTAATCGAGTCGAATGCTTGAGTAGAATATTTTCATCTGATTTTAACAGAGCTTCAACAATTTCAAAGGCGGGCTGACGTACTCCGGTAGTCCAGTCCGATTCAACTAAACTATCGGCATTCAACAGATACACTGGCGCGTAATTATCGTCGGAATGACGCAGGAATCTGTTGCGCAACCATTTCTCCTGTTGCACTGCGTATCGTTTAGTGCGCTGTTTCATCAGTTCAATACCAGATTTGAGAGCTAATTGGCCTTCGGCGCTATCGCGCTGCTCTGGCGACATTAGCAGGTAAGAATGAAACTCCTTAAATCCGATGCTCTGAAATATGCCTCTAGTATAGTCTTTACTAGCGCCTGCACCGACTCTACTAGCATTGAACTCCGAGTGGAATGCTTCCAGCTCCGCTAACAGGCCCGATTGGATCATTTTATCAACCCGACAGTCTAGACGGCGTTCTAGATGGTCGCGGCGGCAGGCGAGCCACAGAATGGCCAGGCGGTCAGGCGGATAGCGCAACGGGCCAGAGAAATGGTCGCCCAGCTGGTGGAAATGATGGCGATGATGATGGGTTTCAATTCAAGATTGAAACGAGTCAATCATTAGCTAGGCCGATTACTAACAGTTAATAACGTCTGCTATCAGTTAAATGGCGATAATGAATATTGTTCAAAAATAATCATTCTAATCACTTGAAACTGCTACCCTGTCACTCTATTGTCACTTGAAACTGCCACCCTGTCACTCTATTGTCACTTGAAACTGCTACCCTGTCACTCTATTGTCACTTGAAACTGCTACCCTGTCACTCTATTGTCACTTTAAACTGCTACCCTGTCACTCTATTGTCACTTTAAACTGCTACCCTGTCACTCTATTGTCACTTTAAACTGCTACCCTGTCACTCTATTGTCACTTTAAACTGCTACCCTGTCACTCTATCGTCACTTTAAACCGCTACCCTGTCACTCTATTGTTACTTTAAACTGCTACCTTGTCACTCTATTGTCACTTGAAACTGCTACCCTGTCACTCTATCGTCACTTGAAACTGCTACCCTGTCACTCTATTGTCACTTTAAACTGCTACCCTGTCACTCTATTGTCACTTTAAACTGCTACCCTGTCACTCTATTGTCACTTTAAACTGCTACCCTGTCACTCTATTGTCACTTGAAACTGCTACCCTGTCACTCTATTGTCACTTTAAACTGCTACCCTGTCACTCTATTGTCACTTTAAACTGCTACCCTGTCACTCTATTGTCACTTTAAACTGCTACCCTGTCACTCTATTGTCACTTTAAACTGCTACCCTGTCACTCTATTGTCACTTGAAACTGCTACCCTGTCACTCTATTGTCACTTGAAACTGCTACCCTGTCACTCTATTGTCACTTGAAACTGCTACCCTGTCACTCTATTGTCACTTTAAACTGCTACCCTGTCACTCTAAAGTGTCACACCGTTAATCTAAACTGTCACCCTGTCACTCTAAACTGTCACACCGTCAATCTAAACTGTCACACCGTCACTCTAAACTGTCACACCGTCACTCTAAAGTGTCACCCTGTCACTCTAAAGTGTCACTCTATCACTAAACTGTCACCCTGTCAGTATAAACAGTCACCCTGTCACTCTTAACTGTCACCGTGTTACTTTAAACCGTCACACTGTCACTATAAACAGTCACCCTGTCACTCTTAACTGTCACCGTGTCACTCTAAACTGTCACACTGTCACTCTAAACTGTCAAACTATCACTCTGAACTGTCACCCCGTCACTCTGTCACTCTCAAGCAACAACCTATTAGATTTCATTCTATTTGCTGTCCAACTCACCCGGTGCTGCTCCCGAAGCATAGCGCTATAAGCCCCGTCGCCACGACGCAGATTCACCTGCAGAGCTCGAGCTACTTTGCGTCGATCGTTGGGATGCAACCGAATTGCAGCTTCGGGATCCACAGCTCTCAGCCGATTGTGCAACTCCTGGGGATCGGATTTTTCAGCAGGATCGTCCCTAAAAATGGATTGATTTGTTGGCAGAAATTTGCTCATGTTAAAGTTTTCAGTTGTGAAGTTGCCACTGAATCAATCTAGTGTCACTCACGTCACTTCGAAGTGTCACTCACGTCACTTCGAAGTGTCACTCACGTCTATTTGGAGTGTCACTCAGTCACTTCGAAGTGTCAGTCACGTCTCTTTAAGGTGTCACTCACGTCACTTCGAAGTGTCAGTCACGTCTCTTTAAGGTGTCACTCACGTCACTTTGAATTGTCACCCTCACGTCACTTTGGAGTGACTCACGTCTCTTTGAAATGTCACTCACGTCTTTTTGAATTGTCACCCTCACGTCACTTTAACTTGTCACTCACGGTCACTTCAAAGTGTCACTACAAAGTATCACCCTATTAACCTTAAGTGTCAATGCATCACTCGGTCACTAAAATGTGTCATCTCAATAAGTTTAAACAGTCGTTAGCAATAAATAAAATATTACCTCAATTCAGACTCAATATCATCAACGTCATTAGTAAAATTGCCGCCGTCTTCTAGGAGAATATTCCAAAGCAATGCTTCTATATAGTAACAGGTGCCGCCGCAAATTATTGGCAGGCGATTCTCCTTGAGCAAACGATCTAACAGAGGCTGAGCAAGCTGTCTATAGGCGCCAACAGTGCTGTCTGTTGTTAGGGGCGATAAACAACCAATTAAATGATGAGGCGCTTGGGAGAGCTCTTCCGATGTAACCTGTGAATTCAAAGTGGAAAAGGCAAAATTAAACTATTTTAGGTCGATACAGAAGTCTAAGCTACTGTACAAGCGGGGCTATTAAGAAACCAATACTCAATGTGGAAGTTGCGGGAATTTCTGGAATTTCAATGTGGGAAATTTCTAAGAAACCAAATCTAATCTAGGATTTTTTTAAGAAACCAAGACTCAATATGGGGAATTTCTAAGAAACCAAGACTCAATGTGGGGAATTTCTAAGAAACCAAGACTCAATGTGGGGAATTTCTAAGAAACCAAGACTCAATGTTGGGAATTTCTAAGAAACCAAGACTCAATGTGGGGAATTTCTAAGAAACCAAGACTCAATGTGGGGAATTTCTAAGAAACCAAGACTAAACGTGGGAATTTCTAAGAAACCAAGACTAAACGTGGGAATTTCTAAGAAATCAATACTCAATCTAGGGATTTCTAAGAAACTAAGAAACCAAAGCTACGTAAGAGATTGTTAACAAGCCACAATTCAATAGTATTTCACGAAAAAAAAGTAAATGAATATTCAGTAGTAATTGCACACGCAACAGTAGTATATGACAAACCTTATTAGTAACAATATCCAAGCCACTATACAGCTGCATAGAGTCGGCATTCAGCACTTCCCCATTGAATTTTTTAGCTAACTCAATAGCTAATAAAGATTTGCCAACGCCTGTAGGCCCAGCAACAATCACTATTGGTGGCGATGGCTGTGCTGTCATCAGCCGAGTAGCCGAGACAAAGCTACGGCTAAGAAATTTTGCTGTTAACTGGGGCCGCAACAGCTTGGCTAATGTTGATATGGTGTAGCTTTAATAGCTTTGGTTTTTAAAAGGCTGAAATATCCAAAATGAAAATTGAAATATAAAACTGATATTATATTTCCGAGATAGTTTAATTAAATGCTAGTCTGACTGCCTGCTAATTGTACAACTGTGTGATGATGAATAATGATTATTATTGATGATTCGATAATAGATTATCATGATTGCTGCAATTATTATCGATGAATTGATAATTGCTGCAATGATCATTGATGATTTGATGATGGCTACAATGATTATCGATGATTCGATTATTGCTGCAAAGATTATTGATGATTTGATGATATCTGCAACGATTATTGATGAGTTGATGATATCTGCAACGATTATTGATGAGTTGATGATATCTGCAATGATTATTGATAAGTTGATGATATCTGCAATGATTATTGATGAGTTGATGTTATCTGCAATGATTATTGATAAGTTGATGATATCTGCAACGATTATTGATGAGTTGATGTTATCTGCAATGATTATTGATAAGTTGATGATATCTGCAACGATTATTGATGAGTTGATGTTATCTGCAATGATTATTGATAAGTTGATGATATCTGCAACGATTATTGATGAGTTGATGTTATCTGCAATGATTATTGATAAGTTGATGATATCTGCAACGATTATTGATGAGTTGATGTTATCTGCAATGATTATTGATGAGTTGATGTTATCTGCAATGATTATTGATAAGTTGATGATATCTGCAACGATTATTGATGAGTTGATGTTATCTGCAATGATTATTGATAAGTTGATGATATCTGCAACGATTATTGATGAGTTGATGTTATCTGCAATGATTATTGATAAGTTGATGATATCTGCAACGATTATTGATGAGTTGATGTTATCTGCAATGATTATTGATAAGTTGATGATATCTGCAACGATTATTGATGAGTTGATGTTATCTGCAATGATTATTGATAAGTTGATGATATCTGCAACGATTATTGATGAGTTGATGTTATCTGCAATGATTATTGATAAGTTGATGATATCTGCAACGATTATTGATGAGTTGATGTTATCTGCAATGATTATTGATAAGTTGATGATATCTGCAACGATTATTGATGAGTTGATGTTATCTGCAATGATTATTGATAAGTTGATGATATCTGCAACGATTATTGATGAGTTGATGTTATCTGCAATGATTATTGATAAGTTGATGATATCTGCAATGATTATTGATAAGTTGATGATATCTGCAATGATTATTGATGATTTGATGATTGCTGCAATGCTTATTGATGATTTGATGATTGCTGAAATAATAATCGATGATTTGATAATTGCTGCAATGCTTATTGATAACTTTACGATTGTTGCAACGATCATTGATGATTTAATGATTAACGGTGCTTTTTAATTATTACATTATTGAGCAACACGGATGCTCAGTGATGATGTGATGATTTTTTGAAAATTTGGTATCTATTCGATAAGTACTGAAATCTGTGACAACATCTATATAACTAGAATTTACAGGACCTAGATACTAAACTGTTGCCTATAAGTAATATGAATGAAATGAAAACACTGACATAGTTTGCAATGAACCGCATCATAGGGCATAACGCGAAGCACAAGACAAAAGCTGGACAAGTCGTGACTATATAACAACTGAAGTATAATTTATTCATAGTTTGTATCAATGCATATGCATATATATAAATTGATTCACAATCTTAATAGTACGGGATTTCACTAATAATAGACAAAGTTACAGATATATTTATTAACAAATTAAAATTTATTAAGCAGGCTTTTTTTCGCAGACAGAAATTATCCATTATATTAGTTAAACTATTTTATTAGTACATTATAACTCACACTATATTACACAGTTACAAATTGTTACATTGCAAAAGTACTTTAAAAATATTGTTTTAAAAAAAGGCCTAATGAAGAGAGTTACATTGCATTGGGGAAAAAGAACATTTTTTACACAAGCAAGTTGTAGAGGACACCCTGAACATTGCGCACACAATATGTTTATAGACAAGAACTGTACAGAATCGGTTTTTGAATATTTATTTCTGTATAATAAAAAAGTAAAAAACAAAGTTCGTTGACAATGATAAAATATAGTGCCCACTAAAAGAGAAATCTTAAGATTATTTTGGTCATTCTCAGATAGAGAGAAACCATGGATTATAATGATTTATAACTATAAAAATTCTCAAAGGGGCGCAGGTCTAGAAAAAAACAATAGTCATAGCTGGTATTTATATAAAATATACAGCAGAGAAAAATAATAAAAAATCATTTTCAAACTTATAATTCCGATTTCACTCTCTTGCTCTCTAGGCTCAAAGATGAAAACTACAAAAACAAAAACAAATAGCATATATATATATATATAACTATAAATCCTTAAATGATAATTATTTCATTAATTAAAATAATATAATTCCTGCCATCCATCATTAAATAAATTCTCGAGCAAGAATATATTAATTATAGGAATAAAGAAACCTTTGAAAATATAAAAAATAAAATGCAAATAGCCAACGACAATAATCAAGCGCCAAAACAAGTAGTATGCTAAGCGTTTTATTGTATTTTCAAATTATTAAAACTGTTCAAATTATAAGTTTGTTAAGCAAACAAATATACGTATATATGACACAAATATACTTGTTGAAAAAGCAGATTGCCAATATTAGTTAGTAAATCAATTATTTGTTTTATTATTCAACATCGAATAGTCCTGAAGCGACAGAAATAGAAATATGCGTTATTATTACAAAAATATGTGTTACAGGAAAACAGAGGGAGTAGGAATAACAAACAAAAATATTGTGTTTTAGTCGTTATAGAACATTATAATATATGCATGGTCCACCAGCTGTTCTATAAATTTTTGAAAAGATATTCAAAGTAATTAAAAGGCCTATAAACTTAGTTTATTAATCTTTATTTATTGATAATTCATATACTGTTTTTTAATTATACAGTGAACTCAAGTGGACGGCGTTTCATAATTTTTAAAGATTGTATATATTCTTGAAAAATAATAACACAATTAATTACATATTGAACACAGTTGTCTTTACAGCCAACTAAATTGTTAATGAAAACAAAAGATAATTAAAAAAATTGAATTTTGGAGTCTCATTACTTTTCTATTACTTTACTTTCAACTATATAGTGATCTTACTTTCCGGGCTATATATATGACAATAGTGACAATAATATATGACTTGTAGGTAACAATCTGGCAAGCGCATTTGAGGTTTACCTGACAAACAAATCAGACAATATAATAAGCATCGTAGATAGTAAGAAAAATCGCGACAAGCATTATAGAGAATAGAAGGTCGGGTGCATCAATTATAAACCACAGATTATAAAATAACTAGATGGGCCACTCAGCCTTATCAGGTACATCTTTTTACTTTCAGTTCAGTAGCAAAGAATAATACATTAGCTATATTATAAAAATAAAGACAGCTATTTGATAAGTTTAGAAGCTCAAGCTTGCAGGCGTAAACAACTTGCTAATTGGTTCAGCAAAACTGTACATTGGCCAGTCCACTGAAATGTACATTGCAGCTTTAGGCTGAAATTCCGAGAAAGGCAATTAAATTCGGAACGGGGAGGGGGGTAGTGTGGAAAGGCGCGCTTAGAGAGTTGAAGCTAAGGTGAGAGCCAATGAATAAGCCTTGGCTTTAAAAAATACATTAAAATGCTTCTGTTTAACTTACTACTGAACTGAAAGTAGTTTACGCGCAAATGTGCTGAGTGGCCTATCTAGTTATTCTAGTATCTGTGATATAAACAAAGAGTTTATTAGTAAAATTTCAGTAGACTGGAGAAACGCAAGCTCAATACGCTTGTAGATTAATGAGACCCACAAGTTAACTAATTTATTAACAGAGAAAAAAATATTTAATCAATTATACTGGTATCAAACAGCGCAATACAAAATGAAAGTAGACGGGGCAGGTATTTTAAGCAAGACTGTTTTTTTAATTTCTTCGTGCTTTGTTATAAATAACTTCTTCTCTTTTAGGCTACAAAAACACAAAAAGGAATGAACGGACATCTTGTGGCACTATAATCGTAACACGCATACACAGGAGACAAACATAAATGGAGAGAAAAAGCACAAGCAGAGACTAATAATGAAAAGCAGCAATATTCGACAAAACACCCAACAGATATTCAATGACAGGACTTCTGTCAGGTGCTCAACAGTCGCTCTAGTAGCCCTCCGCCGCTGCCACTGCCGCTGCCACCAGATGCCGATGATGATCGACCAACAGAAGGCGGTTGCGTCTGCTGAGCCTGATTCTGTTGCTGTTGTTGGTGTTGTTGTAGTTGTGGTTGAATCTGGGGCGACGGTTGCTGGTGCTGATGCTGATGATGCAGGTGATGCTGATGCTGATGATGGTGATGGTGCTGATGCTGGTGCTGATGCTGCATCAGCACTGAGCCGTCGTCTGGTGTTCTAGCAGGAGTGGTCGAGTCCGGAGCACTCTGATGCCGATTATGAAGCATTAGCTGTTGCTGCTGATGGTGGTGATGATGCTGATGCTGATGCGGATGTACATGATGATGATGGTGATGATGATGATGCTGAGGAGTTGTAGGCGTGGATGGATTGCCGCCAGACAGAGCGGGACTCGGTTGTTGGTGCTGCTGCTGCTGCTGCTGCCGACTGCTCAGCATGGCGTCCATTGGGGAGCCCGCAGCGAAAGCAGCCGGCGAAACGAATGGCGACGACATCGGCTGCTGCTGGGAGCCACTGCGCCGGTTCGTTGAAGCCGCCGAACCAGGAGAATCGGCGATTACCGACAGAGGCGACTGCGGTTGAATCTGTTGACGAGAACGCGAGGAGGAAGCTGTAGAGTACTGCTGCTGTTGCTGATGCTGTTGTTGTTGAAGACGCTGAGACAGTGGGGGCATCTGCGACGGAGGCGGCAACGGCGGAGGCGGCAATTGCGGAGGCGGAGGCTGAGCCTGCGGCAGTGCCTGCAGCGGATGCTGAGCTTCCATATCCAAGATGATGTCGAGAACATCCTGCGGCAGCACTGGGCCGGCATTCGATGGTGACGGGGCTGCAGTAGTTGCTGCAGATACAGCTGACGGCTGCGAATGTGGCGGAGGCGGCGGCTGCTGCTGCTGTTGCTGTTGCTGATGCAGCATGTGAGCCTGTTGCAGTTTCTGCTGCTGCTGCTGCTGCTTCTGCTGCTGCTGAAGCGGCGGAGTCAATTGCTGTTGCTGAGGTGATATCATCGACATAGAAACCTGAGAATTGTTGAGCTGCGGCTGCTGCTGCTGCTGCTGCATCTGATGCTGATGCTGGTGATGCTGAGAAAATTGGTGCTGCTGATGCTGACTAATGGGAGCCATGGAATGAGAATGCTGCGGCGGGAACAGATTCAGCGGCAGCTGGAGGCCAACACTAGACGCAGTGGATGTCGTAGCGTTTGAAGCAGCCGCAGAAGCAGACGCAGCGCTTGAAGCAGCAGATCTGGCTAACATCTGCTGTTGCTGCAGCTGGTGATGCTCGCCAGGTGACCGATTCACAATCTTCTGTCTGAGCTCATTTTTAATGCTAATGCTGCTATTGATTGGCTGCTGCTGTGGCATGCCTATAGAGCCAGATGAGACAGAAGATGTAGCCGCACTGCTAAATACAATTGATGGAGGAGCGCTGGATACTACCTGTTGTTGCTGCTGTTGTTGCATCTGTGGTTGCTGTTGCTGCCATCGCAATTGCTGTTGCTGAGTTTGCTGCGGATAGGGTGGCGGAGGTGGCGCAGTTTGCTGCATTTGCTGGATAAGCTGCTGCTGCTGCTGCTGCTGCTGCTGCTGCAGTTTAACATTAGGCGGCACAGCGAATTCTCGCATCTGTGCAGAGAATGGCATGTTTGATCGGCAGCTAAGCTGTGGCTGTTGCTGCTGCTGCGGACGAGATGTCATTGGTGATGCAGGAGCAAACTGACGATGCTGTTGAAACTGCTGTTGCTGCTGTTGCTGCTGCTGATGCGTGATCTCTGCTTCAGTTTTAAACTGATCAGCCAATTTTTTAACAGCCTCAGGATTAACAGACCAACTACTATTATTATTTTTATTATTATTGTTGTTATTATTGTTGCCGCTAATAGCAGTTGTAGATTGCGGCTGCGATTGATGATGCTGCCGTATGCCTGAGCTGCTGCTGTAAGGCTGAGCAGAGCTTGTGGAAAGGAAAGTACTGCTCAACTGGGCCATAACATAATCGTCTGCGCCAATTAAATCGCGGCTAGTACCAAGCGAATTAGCTAAACTCCCAGGTGCGACCGATGAAGAAGAGGAGGAAGCTGGAATCGATTGATTCTGTTTATTACTATTATTTTCACCGCTAATGCTAGCCAAGAATTCGCTAATTATCTCTAATTCGTTGCTGTCCGAATTGCTTGATTGGGTGGCTAAATTAGGCTTAGCTTGCTGCTGTTGCTGTTGTTGTTGTTGCAGCTGATGCCGCGTCTTGGAATGCGACGATGTCGATTGAGGAGCTGGTCTGCTCAAACCGGAAGGGGCACTGGTCGGAGTTGTTCCGCCAACTGTACTAGGCCCATTCAATAAATTAGCTAGCAGCATATTAGACTTCAGGATGTCCTGACCAACTGACGGCACTCTAGTAGAAGACGAGCCGGGCTCGTGTTTAATTGACTTCCTAGGCGGCGGCCGGCCGTCCGTGCTGCTGTCTGGATTGCCGCGGTCGGACGGCTGGCGCTTCCTCTGTTGATGCATCAACTGCTGCTGCTGTTGCTGCTGCTGCTGATTCAACAGATGCTGCTGAGACGAAGTTGAACTATTTGATGGCGGATCGCCGCAGCCGCTAACCGACGGCTCGCTAAAGTAGGAATTTAATGGATCGTCATCAACTTGAGAAAGGGCTTGGCCCACCAGACTGCCGCCGAATCCGCCAACGGAGTTGCTCAAGCCGACAGTTCCGCCGCCTCCGCCAGCCGTGGATGCAACGCCCGGTGTAGTGGACGTCACCTGTTCGGTTTTGCTCTGCGACTCCTTGCTCCGGAGCATGGCCTGCGTGTTGAGAATTAGAAAATTGAAATATAGTCATAGTGCACGTGTTTCATAGATCTACTAATTTCTCTGTATGCTTATTAACATAATGATTTGCGGCGATTGACATCTTAATGACATCTCAATTGACATCGCAACTGAAAATATGGGAGGCTGGCCAAGCAATGGAGGATCTGGGAGGCTGGCCTAGCAACTGGGGATCTGGGAGGCTCGCCCAGCAACTGGGGATCTGGGAGGCTCGCCCAGCAACTGGGAATCTGGGAGGCTGGCCCAGAAACTGGGGATCTGGGAGGCTCGCCCAGAAACTGGGAATCTGGGAGCCTGGCCCAGCAACTGGGGATCTGGGAGGCTGGCCCAGCACATGAGGATCTTGGAAGCTGGCCCAGCAACTGGGGATCTGGGGGCTGGCCCAGCACATGAGGATCTTGGAAGCTGGCCCAGCAACTGGGGATCTGGGAAGCTGGCAGCCCAGCAATGGAGGATCTGGGAGGCTGGCCCAGCAATGGAGGATCTATGAGGCTGGCCCAGCACATGAGGATCCTGGAGGCTGGCCCAGCAACTGGGGATCTGGGAAGCTGGCAGTTCAGCAATGGAAGATCTGGGAGGCTGGCCCAGCAATGGAGAATCTGGGAGGCATAATGTAATAATTACACGTTGGAATTGCTAATGCATAAAAGAAGGGTTTCTCTAAAAAAGCGCTGCTTTATCGAAGAATTAATAAATAAAAGGGGAAGCCTCATAATTCTGATTAAACACGGGGCAGGTGTCTAACAATATGAGGATTGAGGCGATAAGTGGCGAAGCGTGCACTCAGCCCGGGGAGAAAAAAAGGGATTTCAGTGAGAAGAGGGAGCATGGGAAGAGGAAGAAAAGGCAGATGGGATGAGAGAAAGCGCGTTGAGGAACAGAGGCAAACATCAGGTGAATAGGCGGGAAAAGATAGGGACCCAGGCCGGAGCCACACCCAATCTCAAATTAAAGCAAGACAGCAGGATGCTTGCCTCTTTTTTCTGCTATAAAACATCCCATACAGTTAAAATAGGATAAAAAAACTAATTTAATCTGTAATTTCCCATATTAATCAACGCGATTGAAGCGCTATCTTTCAGTATGAAAAACTAATAATAATAATAACCTGAAAAGACTGCCGGTTCTTAGTGACGGCGCTAGAGTGTGCGCTGGGGCCGTTTAGCAGCTCCATCAATAGGGAGCCTTGCGACTGGCGCTTCTGTTGTTGTTGCTGCTGCTGCTGTTGCTGCTGCTGCTGCATAGCTGACAACTGAGCCATAGGCTGCTTATTACTATACGGCTTTATCTCATCACCAGGGGCTCCGCCGTCTCCTGTAGTGCTCTGCGGAATTTCTGGCGGGCTTCTGCCCGGCCCAGGCTCCGGCGAGCGAGCGTTCGCGTCTGGACTGCGGGCTACAACAGCGGCCGAGGCGGCTGATGATGAGGCTACAGCCTGCTGATAATCTGGCGGATTAGGATACAGCACAGGGCTGGCCAGAGTACTAGTTGAAGCACCGGGGCCCGTCAGCATCCTGCGCTCGACATTGGCTTCGCTAAGTTGGCTCATAAATTTATCGTGGCCGCCGAAATGCGGCTTCCAGATGTCCATCATTTTGCTGCGTATTTCTGCCGCCTTCTCCGGATTTGGTTTGCTGAAATTGCGATAGAGAACGCCCAGCTTGATCAGCTCCTGGCGGTCCCGCTCGTCCAGGTTTGCCAGCACCTGCGGTAGTTGGGATTAATTCTTAGGCATTGAAGGAACTTTCAGGTCGCAATTGGAATCACTCAGAGATGTCTGTCTGTCTGTCTGTCTGTCTGTCTGTCTGTCTGTCTGTCTGTCTGTCTTAGTGTCTGTCTGTCTGTCTGTCTGTCTGTCTGTCTGTCTGTCTGTCTGTCTCTCTGTCTGTCTGTCTGTCTCTCTGTCTGTCTGTCTGTCTGTCTGTCTCTCTGTCTGTCTGTCTGTCTGTCTGTCTGTCTGTCTGTCTGTCTCTCTGTCTGTCTGTCTGTCTGTCTGTCTCTCTGTCTGTCTGTCTGTCTGTCTGTCTGTCTGTCTGTCTGTCTGTCTGTCTGTCTGTCTGTCTTAGTGTCTGTCTGTCTGTCTGTCTGTCTGTCTGTCTGTCTGTCTCTCTGTCTGTCTGTCTGTCTCTCTGTCTGTCTGTCTGTCTGTCTGTCTCTCTGTCTGTCTGTCTGTCTGTCTGTCTGTCTGTCTGTCTGTCTCTCTGTCTGTCTGTCTGTCTGTCTGTCTGTCTGCCTGCCTGTCTGTCTGTCTGTCTGTCTGTCTGTCTGTCTGTCTGTCTGTCTGTCTGTCTGTCTGTCTGTCTGTCTGTCTGTCTGTCTGTTGTCTTTCTGACTGTCTATCGGTCTATTTATCTGTCTAACTGTCTTTTTGTCTATCTGTCTACATGTATATCTATCGATTCAATAATTACCATCCTCTGTTGTATATTATATTTCTCATCTATCCTATATACTAAATCTTATCTAAATGTTCTAGTCACAAATCAAACAGATCATAAAAGTACGCATACCTGTTGTTTAATATCGTTTCTCTGCGGCAGTGGCAGTTGCTGCTGCTGCTGCTGCTGCTGCTGTTGAGAGTTTGGACTGATCAGTACGTTAGACAGATAACTATGCTGCTGCTGCTGCTGCTGCTGATGATGATGATGTTGCACAGCTGATCGATTGAACATACTAGGCGCTGTTCCAGGTAATCTGTAACTAGTGTGCTGTTGCTGTTGCTGTTGCGACGAAGGCGGTGGCGGCGGCGGCGGCGGCGGCTGCTGCTGCTGAACTGTTGAAGAAGCAGCTGTTGCAGAATTAGGTCCGGAATTGTATCGAATATTGCTACTAGGGGTGCCAGGACTAGGACTAGTGAAAGTGGGAGAACGCATCTGCTGCTGCTGCTGCTGCTGGGGCTGCCTTTGCGCCGACAGGCCTAAAAAATCTTCTAGGTCCTGCGGCAGAGGCTGATAGTTCGACTGGACGGCGCTATTCAGGGACGCAGTCGAGGTTGCGGTGGATGCCGCGCTAGCCTGAGGAGCACCAGTTGTTGATGCAGCTGAACTGGCCGAAGATGCGGCCGCCGCTGCAGCCGATGGCGCGGCGGTTGCGGCGTACATGCGTTTCAACAGGCTGGCTGAAGCGGTGCCCTTCAGATCGCTTTCGGCCTCGCAGTCCCTGCGGATGAAATCGAGAATGGCCATTGTCACTCCCATTGTAACTCTTAATTTGCCACTCCTCTCAGTCTCACTCTCCTACTGTCACTCTCAATTTGTCACTCCCCTCAGTCTCACTCTCCCACTGTCACTCTCAATTTGTCACTCCCCTCAGTCTCACTCTCCCATTGTAACTCTTAATTTGCCACTCCTCTCAGTCTCACTCTCCCACTGTCACTCTCAATTTGTCACTCCCCTCAGTCTCACTCTCCCATTGTAACTCTTAATTTGCCACTCCTCTCAGTCTCACTTTCGCACTGTCACTCTTAATTTGCCACTCCCCTCAGTCACTCTCCCACTGTCACTCAATTTGCCACTCCTCTCAGTCTCACTTTCGCACTGTCACTCTTAATTTGCCACTCCCCTCAGTCACTCTCCCACTGTCACTCAATTTGTCACTCCCCTCAGTCTCACTCTCCCACTGTCACTCTAAATTTGTCACTCCCCTCAGTCTCTCTCCCACTGTCACTCTCAATTTGTCACTCCCCTCAGTCTCACTCTCCCATTGTCACTCTCCTATTGTAAATTACCCCCCATTGTCACTCTTTCATTTTTTAATTTCAATACCCCTAATTAGGATATTTTCACTCGCCATCAAAGTGATGTATGACTACTCACCTGACAATACAATGAGTCGATAAGAAAATCTTATTATCCGGCCACAACTTGCTGCGCGTCTTCACGAAGGCGTATTGGCCTGTCGCAACCTGGCAGCGATAGACTGCGCTAGATGGGTCCTCTCTGTTGGACCCTGCAGAGTGTGGAGAGAATAGCGGCATACGCTAAATAACTTTATTGACACTAGATACTACCATTAGGACTTTTAGCTACTGAACATTATCACCTATATATGGTCTGTAAGACTACCTGGCTAATAAACTTTAGCAGAGAAAATTTCAATTTATAATTGTTTCCGGATGCGCAGAATGCCAATAGGAAATTCTAAGTTTCTAACTGCGCCAGGCTTGGAAAATCTGACATTTTTAACTACTGCCAATATTAATAAATCTCTGTCTATCCCTGTAGCACTAGGCTTGAACCCGCCTCACATTTTGCTTGACTAAATGGTAACTTTCGGATTTGTTTGATAATGTCATACATCTGGTGCCTAGTTCTCCGTCTCTCGCCTAGCCTCTTTTTTAACGTCTGTCTCCTCACGTCTCTCGCTTTCTAGAGTCTCTCTTCTCACGTCTCACGTCTCTCTCCTTCTCGAGTCTCTCTTCTCACGTCTCACGTCTCTCTCCTTCTCGAGTCTCTCTTTTCACGTCCCACGTTTCTCTCCTTCTAGAGTCTCTCTTCTCACGTCTCTCTCCTTCTCGAGTCTCTCTTCTCACATCTCACGTCTCTCTCCTTCTAGAGTCTCTCTTCTCACGTCCCACGTCTCTCTCCTTCTCGAGTCTCTCTTCTCACGTCTCACGTCTCTCTCCTTCTAGAGTCTCTCTTCTCACGTCCCACGTCTCTCTCCTTCTCGAGTCTCTCTTCTCACGTCCTACGTCTCTCTCCTTCTCGAGTCTCTCTTCTCAAGTCTCACGTCTCTCTCCTTCTAGAGTCTCTCTTCTCACGTCCCACGTCTCTCTCCTTCTCGAGTCTCTCTTCTCACGTCTCTCTCCTTCTAGAGTCTCTCTTCTCACGTCTCTCTCCTTCTCGAGTCTCTCTTCTCACGTCTCACGTCTCTCTCCTTATAGAGTCTCTCTTCTCACGTCTCACGTCTCTCTCCTAGCGTCTGTCTCCTCATGTCTCTTCTTCTCGAGTCTCTTCTCAAGTTCTCACGTCTCACGTCTCTCTCCTTCTCACGTCTCTCTTCTCACGTTTCGCGTCTCCCTCCTAGCATCCGTCTCCTTACATATTTCTTCTTCTCGAGTCTCTCTTCTCACGTCTCTCGTAGCGTATGTCTTCTTCTCATGTCTCACGTAACACGCCTCTTTCCTTCTCGAGTCTCTCTTCTCACGTTTCATGTCTCAGGTCTCACGTCTCCCTCCTTCTCACATCTCTCATTGCGTCTCTCTTCTCAAGTCTCACAACTTACCCTCGCCTTATTCTCACGTCTCTCTTTTTAAGTCCCTTATCTCATATCATTCTCAGGCATCACGTCTCTTCCGGTTCTCATAAATTACGTATCCGTCATTCTCATCTCACAGCTCTCATCGGTCTCTTCTCTCAGTTGCATCTAATCTTCGTCTAATATTGTCAAACGTATCCTTTAAAACCTGCAGACTCCCAGATGCGATACAAACAAATGAATAATAATTATTTATAACACCAAAAAAGGCAATAACTCACCAATCTCGTCAACATGACTCAGCCAAATATGCCGATCAGTGGCAAGCACCAAATCCGACCAATTCTTATTGACAAAGAAACTCGATGTTATGCCTCGCTGACTGGACAAATTCGCGCTGGAAAATTATTATAAATATTGTTTTGTTTGTTTACATTTACTAATTTATAATTACTACTAATACTAATATTATTATTAATGATCCGAGCTTTTATAAGCTAACAAGAATAAATCTAAACTATAACAAACGCTGAAATATTTGATATGCACACAAACTAGCAAATACAACTCAGATATATATATATAATATCTATCTTTTCTTTCTAGCTTTCAAGTTCTAAAAGCAAAAGATTGGCGCATAAAGCTCTCCCTCTCCGCCTCCCCCCACCCCCACCGTCACAACCCTTACCCTCCGCCAACGGCAAAGACACGCTACGGGGTGAGGTGGTTGGGCGCAAAAGCAGAAAAGCAAATGGGCTGGCCTAGCCGGCTTGCATTGCATGCAATGCGTGCCTTGTGTGCGTGCATGCTAGGCCTGACTAGACTACTATGTAAGCTGCCTATTGCTAGCACTGGCTTTGGCCAAGCCGCAAACCCCAGGCCTCCCTCATCCTGGCCTCCCCCACACCCCACATCGCGCCAACCCCCCGCCCCCGCCCAACCAAAAAACAGAGCCCCACGCCGCCTCTGGCTGTTGCAGACTTTTAGCACAAGCGAAACACGACGTGCTGCAACAACCCAACAACCCAACCCCTTTTTTGGCTATTATACACTGCTGCTGCCGCTTCTGCGTTTAGACAGAGGCAGGCAGACAGACAGACAGACAGACAGACACAGACATATTTGCCTCTAAAAACTACTTAGGCAACTGAGAGGCAAGGCGAGGCCTAGGCGAGGAGGGTAGAGAGGGTAAGAGAGAGGGGTAAAGAGAGAGGTTGGCGACGCCAATTTTAAGGACACGACACGCGAGAGGGAGAGAAGAAGAGAGAGAGGAGGGGCGAGAGTCGTACATATACAGTAAGTATTAGATAGAACTCTGCCATGGGGTAAGCGGGAAGGACAGAAGAAGCCCCCCCCCGTCCGCAAGACATACATTTCCCGCTACTGCCGCTGCACTGCACTAAGCCCCCCTCTCTCCCTCCCTCTCTACGAAATTGTAGTTTCCCTGTACGCCCATGCTGTGTAGCAAATAAGAAACCTGCGGAGATATAGCTAGTCAGAGAGGAGAGTTGAGAACTTAGTGTCTAAAATGACAGGGACAGAATAGACTGGCAGAAATAGGAACACAAATATGAATTGAAAAAAGTGGCTAACACACAGGCTAATGGGTAAAGAAAACAGTAGTTTAATACTCAATGTACATTAAGGCTTGCCAGCAATAAAAAAGCAGATGTAGCAAATGAAAGGCAAATAGACACAGTAAGTAGAGAATATACTCCAGTCTCTAAATGAGATATCAAGGCTAATACGAGGCACACTAAGATTTAATTCCGATGTGGCTCAAAAGTTTAAAATACACTTAATTGAAAATGTGTTCATGTGTGAATTCATAAGTGAGTTTATGAGTGAGTTTATGAGTGAGTTGATGAGTGAGTTGATGACTGACTTTATGAGTAAGCTTTAGAGTGAGTTCATGAGTGAGATCATGAGTGAGATCATGAGTGAGATCATGAGTGAGATTATGAGTGAGTTCATGAGTGAGTTCATGAGTGAGATCATGAGTGAGATCATGAGTGAGTTCATGAGTGAGATCATGGGTGAGATCATGAGTGAGTTCATGGGTGAGATCATGAGTGAGTTCATGGGTGAGATCATGAGTGAGTTCATGAGTGAGATCATGAGTGAGATCATGAGTGAGATCATGAGTGAGTTCATGAGTGAGATCATGAGTGAGTTCATGAGTGAGTTCATGGGTGAGATCATGAGTGAGATCATGAGTGAGTTCATGAGTGAGTTCATGAGTGAGTTCATGGGTGAGATCATGAGTGAGATCATGAGTGAGTTCATGAGTGAGTTCATGAGTGAGTTCATGAGTGAGATCATGAGTGAGATCATGAGTGAGTTCATGAGTGAGATCATGAGTGAGTTCATGAGTGAGATCATGGGTGAGATCATGAGTGAGTTCATGGGTGAGATCATGAGTGAGATCTTGAGTGAGTTCATGAGTGAGTTCATGAGTGAGATCATGAGTGAGTTCATGAGCATTGAGCGAGATACCGCTATGAACGCAGCCAACCTATCCTAGACGCACGTGACTTCAAAGTGGATGCTTAAATTTTCATTATTTTCTAGAAAAAAAACTTTACGAAGGGTTATTGAGAGCAGCCAGACCTTTTAAAAAACACTAGAGCATTTACTTCTCTAAATGAGCTGAGCACGCTAACTTGGTATATAAGTTGTCAAACAAGTTGCACACACTCCATTAGGCTCTAGCTCTGCCCAGTCCAGGTCACATACAATTTGGCGAACGGGCATAAAAATTGCAAATATTAATTTTGGTTTGCAGGGGGCACCGTCATTTTATAAACATAATTTCTGCTGGTCTAGCAAATAGACAGAACGCTACCCAACCTTACAGCCCTAATAGTCAATTCATTTTGACTATGAACCATGAGATTAGTTATGGTCAGCACGGCGGTATATATACTCTAGTGGTATTCATTGTTGCATAATTCATTTCTGCATGCAACCAAAACAATAAAAAACTTTTATACATTGCATCGAGGATATTAGCAATACCAGTGTATGCATGCGTAGTAGTCTTGCAAAATACAATAAAGGCGGCCAAATCCACTGTCCATGTCTCCATATTCTACCCCTCTATCTACTGTCTATTTCTTACTATTCTACCCCTATATCTACTGTCTATTTCTCACTATTCTACCCCTCTATCTACTGTATATTTCTTACTATTCTACCCCTATATCTACTGTATATTTCTCACTATTCTACCCCTCTATCTACTGTCTATTTCTTACTATTCTACCCCTCTATCTACTGTCTTTTTCTCACTATTCTACCCCTCTATCTACTGTCTATTTCTTACTATTCTACCCCTATATCTACTGTATATTTCTCACTATTCTACCCCTCTATCTACTGTCTATTTCTTACTATTCTACCCCTCTATCTACTGTCTGCAATTTTTCAATATTCTACCCCTCTATCTACTGTCTATTTCTTACTATTCTACCCCTCTATCTACTGTATATTTCTTACTATTCTACCCCTCTATCTACTGTCTATTTCTTACTATTCTACCCCTCTATCTACTGTATATTTCTTACTATTCTACCCCTCTATCTACTGTCTATTTCTTACTATTCTACCCCTCTATCTACTGTCTATTTCTTACTATTCTACACCTCTATCTACTGTCTTTTTCTCACTATTCTACCCCTCTATCTACTGTCTATTTCTTACTATTCTACCCCTCTATCTACTGTCTATTTCTTACTATTCTACCCCTCTATCTACTGTCTACTTCTTACTATTCTACCCCTCTATCTACTGTATATTTCTTACTATTATACCACTCTATCTACTGTCTGCTATTTTTCACTATTCTACCCCTCTATCTACTGTCTATTTCTTACTATTCTACCCCTCTATCTACTGTCTATTTCTCACTATTCTACCCCTCTATCTACTGTCTATTTCTCACTATTCTACCCCTCTATCTACTGTCTATTTTTTACTATTCTACCCCTCTATCTACTGTCTGCTATGTCTCACTATTCTACCCCTCTATCTACTGTCTGCTATTTTTCACTATTCTACCCCTTTATCTACTGTCTACCATGTCTCACTATTCTACCCCTCTATCTACTGTCTACCATGTCTCACTATTCTACCCCTCTATCTACTGTCTACCATGTCTCACTATTCTACTCCTCTATCTACTGTCTACCATGTCTCACTATTCTACCCCTTTATCTACTGTCTACCATGTCTCACTATTCTACCCCTCTATCTACTGTCTACCATGTCTCACTATTCTACCCCTCTATCTACTGTCTGCTATGTCTCACTATTCTACCCCTCTATCTACTGTCTTTTTCTCACTATTCTACCCCTCTATCTACTGTCTTTTTCTTACTATTCTACCCCTATATCTACTGTATATTTCTCACTATTCTACCCCTCTATCTACTGTCTATTTCTTACTATTCTACCCCTCTATCTACTGTCTATTTCTTACTATTCTACCCCTCTATCTACTGTCTGCAATTTTTCAATATTCTACCCCTCTATCTACTGTCTATTTCTTACTATTCTACCCCTCTATCTACTGTATATTTCTTACTATTCTACCCCTCTATCTACTGTCTATTTCTTACTATTCTACCCCTCTATCTACTGTATATTTCTTACTATTCTACCCCTCTATCTACTGTCTATTTCTTACTATTCTACCCCTCTATCTACTGTCTATTTCTTACTATTCTACCCCTCTATCTACTGTCTTTTTCTCACTATTCTACCCCTCTATCTACTGTCTATTTCTTACTATTCTACCCCTCTATCTACTGTCTGCTTCTTACTATTCTACCCCTCTATCTACTGTATATTTCTTACTATTATACCACTCTATCTACTGTCTGCTATTTTTCACTATTCTACCCCTCTATCTACTGTCTATTTCTTACTATTCTACCCCTCTATCTACTGTCTATTTCTTACTATTCTACCCCTCTATCTACTGTCTATTTCTCACTATTCTACCCCTCTATCTACTGTCTATTTCTCACTATTCTACCCCTCTATCTACTGTCTATTTTTTACTATTCTACCCCTCTATCTACTGTCTGCTATGTCTCACTATTCTACCCCTCTATCTACTGTCTGCTATTTTTCACTATTCTACCCCTTTATCTACTGTCTACCATGTCTCACTATTCTACCCCTCTATCTACTGTCTACCATGTCTCACTATTCTACTCCTCTATCTACTGTCTACCATGTCTCACTATTCTACCCCTTTATCTACTGTCTACCATGTCTCACTATTCTACCCCTCTATCTACTGTCTACCATGTCTCACTATTCTACCCCTCTATCTACTGTCTGCTATGTCTCACTATTCTACTCCTCTATCTACTGTCTACCATGTCTCACTATTCTACCCCTCTATCTACTGTCTACCATGTCTCACTATTCTACCCCTCTATCTACTGTCTACCATGTCTCACTATTCTACCCCTCTATCTACTGTCTACCATGTCTCACTATTCTACCCCTCTATCTACTGTCTACCATGTCTCACTATTCTACCCCTCTATCTACTGTCTACCATGTCTCACTATTCTACCCCTCTATCTACTGTCTACCATGTCTCACTATTCTACCCCTCTATCTACTGTCTACCATGTCTCACTATTCTACCCCTCTATCTACTGTCTACCATGTCTCACTATTCTACCCCTCTATCTACTGTTTATTTCTGACTGGATTATTCAGACTGGATGACTGCATTAGTTGATGCAGTGTCTAATTACAAAAAAAATATTTCCAGTTAAATTTTAAGAACGCACCTGCAAGAAGCGGACAGTACGCACTGCTCCGTTAACGAATAGGAATGCCTACAGGTGATATGGTCCATCACTGTCTCGTTCAATGCTCCGCTGCCGCCTCCTCTTTTAGTAGCAGTATTATTATTATTATTATTGTTTCTATTGATATGATTGCCGCAGACAGTTCCAGGAAATGGGTGCTCCAGTCCGGCCACACCAGACGAACTTCGAACGCTACTAACAGGAGATACGGATTGTGGAGCGGACTGGTGCAGCTGGTGTAAATCCTCGCTTTTAATGGAAGATTCGCCTATAGATAGGGGAGCATTGTGCGGCAACGATTGAGGCTGCTGCTGCTGCTGCTGCGGTGAAGCAGATGACGGACGGATCACCGCAGTCAGAACAGAGTCTGTCGGTTCACTTTTAACCGACATGGGATTAGGAACGGAAGGCGAATGAAGGCTAGCAGCCGGCGTTTCCGCTTGTGCCGTTGTGGCAGCAACAATGCTACACTGTTGCTGCTGCTGTTGCTGACTAGAAGACGCTAAAGAACTTGGCGTCGATACGGTAACCACCGTCTTTGGTTTCAGCAGGCAGACCAGAGACGACTGGGGAGCACCTGGATAGAGCGATTAATAAATAATTACAGCGATAATTTGAGATCTTTTATTATCTGCGACTCTGATGGGCGCTTTTAATATGATTCTGGGGCCGTAGACTATTGCGCGGCGCACCTGAAAGCTGCGTACGGCTGTTCAGTCCAAGGATTCTAGAGTCACCGCACACACCTTCAATTACCCCAGCTAATGCTGGCAACCATTTTACAGCTGGGTGAACTGAAGCAATGCAGAGTTAAGTGTCTTGCTGAAGGACACAAATTGTTCCGATTGGTTCAGGAATCGAACCCCCGACCTTCAAGTCATGAGTCCGACGCTCTGACCACTAGGCCACAACCCCCACTAGGTTACAACCCCTACTAGTCTACAACCCCCTACTAGGCCACAACCCCCTACTAGGCTACAACCCCCCACAAGGCTACAAACCCCACTAGGCTACAACCCCCCACAAGGCTAAAACCCCCCACTAGGCTACAACCCCCCACAAGGCTAAAACCCCCCATAAGGCTACAACCCCCACAAGGCTACAACCCCCCACAAGGCTACAACCCCCACAAGGCTACAAACCGCACTAGGCTACAACCCCCCACAAGGCTACAAACCCCCACAAGGCTAAAACCCCCCACTAGGCTACAACCCCCCATAAGGCTACAACCCCCCACTAGGCTACAACCCCCCACTAGGCTACAACCCCCCACTAGGCTACAACCCCCCACTAGGCTAAAACCTCCCACTAGGCTAAAACCCCCCACTAGGCTACAACCCCCCATAAGGCTACAACCCCCCATAAGGCTACAACCCCCCACAAGGCTACAACCCCCCACAAGGCTAAACCCCCCACTAGGCTACAACCCCCCACAAGGCTACAACCCCCCACAAGGCTACAACCCCCACTAAGCTACAACCCCCACTAGGCTACAACCCCCTCACTAGGCTACAACCCCCACTAGGCTACAACCCCCCACTAGGCTACAACCCCCACTAGGCTACAACCCCCTCACTAGGCTACAACCCCCACTAGGCTACAACCCCCCACAAGGCTACAACCCCCACTAGGCTACAACCCCCACTAAGCTACAACCCCCCACTAGGCTACAACCCCCCACTAGGCTACAACCCCATCACTAGGCTACAACCATTTACTAGGCTACAACCCCCCACTAGGCTACAACCCCCTACTAGGCTACAACCCCCTACTAGGCTACAACCCCCTACTAGGCTACAACCCCTTACTAGGCTACAACCCCCTACTAGGCTACAACCCCCTACTAGGCTACAACCCCTTACTAGGCTACAACGTCCTACTAGGCTACAACCCCCTACTAGGCTACAACCCCCTACTAGGCTACAACCCCCTACTAGGCTACAACCCCCTACTAGGCTACAACCCCTTACTAGGCTACAACCCCCTACTAGGCTACAACCCCTTACTAGGCTACAACGTCCTACTAGGCTACAACCCCCTACTAGGCTACAACCCCCTACTAGGCTACAACCCCCTACTAGGCTACAACCCCCTACTAGGCTACAACCCCTTACTAGGCTACAACCCCCTACTAGGCTACAACCCCCTACTAGGCTACAACCCCTTACTAGGCTACAACCCCCTACTAGGCTACAACCCCTTACTAGGCTACAACGTCCTACTAGGCTACAACCCCCTACTAGGCTACAACCCCTTACTAGGCTACAACCCCCTACTAGGCTACAACCCCCTACTAGGCTACAACCCCCTACTAGGCTACAACCCCCTACTAGGCTACAACCCCTTACTAGGCTACAACCCTTTACTAGGCTACAACCCCCTACTAGGCTACAGCCCGCTGACATCCAAGCAACATGCAACATACAAGCACATACGCAGGCACGCAGTCGTACACCGCTCACACAGAGTGTACATCGCATTACCCTGACCAGACCTAATCGCCAGGCATTTACACACTCTGTGATCTGTGGCGCTCACCGATGAACCGACGAAACGAGTTTTTACCCCTAAGTTGCTCTGCCCACCCACAAGCAAACCATTAATTAATACTCACAAGAACTGCCTGAAGCTGGCAGTGGTTGCACTTTAATGGTGACATCTACTGGAATTGGACTGTCGCCCGGTTTCGGCGACAGCAGACGGAGTGTCAGCTGGCTGGCTAGCAGGGCTGAGCCTGCGCTAGGTTGGCCTGCGCGTGCGATTCGGGGAAATTTTTATTATATGGGATTTTTTTAGGTACAAAAAGGCTCGAAATGGAGACTCTATGGTTGGAAATGGGGACTCTATGGTTGGAAATGGGGACTCTATGGTTGGAAATGGAAACTCTATGGTTGGAAATGGGGACTCTATGCTTGGAAATGGAGACTCTATGGTTGGAAATGGGGACTCTATGCTTGGAAATGGAAACTCTATGGTTGGAAATGGGGACTCTATGCTTGGAAATGGGGACTCTATGCTTGGAAATGGAAACTCTATGGTTGGAAATGGGGACTCTATGCTTGGAAATGGAAACTCTATGGTTGGAAATGGGGACTCTATGCTTGGAAATGGGGACTCTATGCTTGGAAATGGGGACTCTATGCTTGGAAATGGGGACTCTATGGTTGGAAATGGGGACTCTATGGTTGGAAA
Organism: Macrostomum lignano; assembly: GCA_002269645.1. Taxonomy (NCBI): domain Eukaryota; kingdom Metazoa; phylum Platyhelminthes; family Macrostomidae; genus Macrostomum; species Macrostomum lignano. The sequence goes on from NIVC01003636.1 coordinate 36,038, forward strand.
TGGGGACTCTATGCTTGGAAATGGAAACTCTATGGTTGGAAATGGGGACTCTATGGTTGGAAATGGGGACTCTATGCTTGGAAATGGAGACTCTATGGTTGGAAATGGGGACTCTATGGTTGGAAATGGGGACTCTATGCTTGGAAATGGAAACTCTATGGTTGGAAATGGGGACTCTATGCTTGGAAATGGGGACTCTATGCTTGGAAATGGGGACTCTATGGTTGGAAATGGGGACTCTATGCTTGGAAATGGAAACTCTATGGTTGAAAATGGGGACTCTATGCTTGGAAATGGAGACTCTATGGTTGGAAATGGGGACTCTATGGTTGGAAATGGGGACTCTATGGTTGGAAATGGGGACTCTATGCTTGGAAATGGGGACTCTATGGTTGGAAATGGGGACTCTATGCTTGGAAATGGAAACTCTATGGTTGGAAATGGGGACTCTATGGTTGGAAATGGGGACTCTATGCTTGGAAATGGGGACTCTATGGTTGGAAATGGGGACTCTATGGTTGGAAATGGGGACTCTATGCTTGGAAATGGAGACTCTATGGTTGGAAATGGGGACTCTATAGTTGGAAATTGGGACTCTATGGTTGGAAATGGAGACTCTATGGTTGGAAATGGGGACTCTATGGTTGGAAATGGGGATAGGGATTCTATGGTTTGAAATGGAAATGAAATTAAACAAATGAAACCAACAAACCTTTCAAAGCTTCAATATAGGGCCTGATCAGCGGTATATCGTCTGGGTGAACAATCGAACAAAATGAGGTTTTCATCAAATCCTCAACAGAATAGTCAACATAGTTGCAGATATTGGGCGACACGTAGTATATATCGGCTGATTGAGTCACCACAATTAGAAATCCCTCGATTACCTGCATAAGTAACACGTTTTAAGACATATTAATATCGTCAGCTGCTGTTTTACCAGTATAAAATACATTTATAACTAAAAAACACTTGATAACTTGTTAATCAGTAAAAACAGAATTGTTGTAGCATGGCTGCAAAAGGAATTAACTTGTAACAGTTTGAACAGATCAAAACGACAGTAAAATAAATTATACTGACAATGTCCACACAAAAAAAAGTTGGCTTGCAGCAGTAGTAACTGACGCATAGCTAGAATATATGAATTTATGTGACCGGATCTTACATTAGCAAAAAGTATTTGCTTAGTATGCTACTATCAGTACTAGAAAAAACACTAATTTTGGTTTACTATGAAACTAATTTGATCTATTTTTAGTGGCTAAACTTCGGATCCACTCTGAATACGAGTACCACTTTGTTAGTGTGCACCTCCACTTCCCTTCACTGTGCACCTCCACTTCCCTTCACTGTGCACCTCCACCTCCCTTCACTGCACATCTCCACCTCCCTTCACTGTGCACCTCCATCTCCCTTCACTGCACACCTCCACCTCCCTTCACTGTGCACCTCCATCTCCCTTCACTGTGCACCTCCATCTCCCTTCACTGTGCACCTCCACCTCCCTTCACTGTACACCTCCACCTCCCTTCACTGTACACCTCCATCTCCCTTCACTGTGCACCTCCATCTCCCTTCACTGCACACCTCCACCTCCCTTCACTGTGCACCTCCACCTCCCTTCACTGTGCACCTCCATCTCCCTTCACTGCACATCTCCACCTCCCTTCACTGCACACCTCCACCTCCCTTCACTGTACACATCCACCTCCCTTCACTGTACACCTCCACCTCCCTTCACTGTGCACCTCCATCTCCCTTCACTGTGCACCTCCATCTCCCTTCACTGCACACCTCCACCTCCCTTCACTGCACATCTCCACCTCCCTTCACTGCACACCTCCATCTCCCTTCACTGTACACATCCACCTCCCTTCACTGTACACCTCCACCTCCCTTCACTGTGCACCTCCACCTCCCTTCACTGCACATCTCCACCTCCCTTCACTGCACACCTGAACCTTCTTTCACTGCACACCTCTCTTCACTATACACCTTTACTGTGCGCAACGTTCTATTCATTTAAACAATATTTAAAGGTTAAAACATCTTTCAAAGCTTACATCGAGAATGAGTGAGCCCAATAGTTGAGCATGATTTAGCTGTGCAGATGAAGATCTACCAGCTGATAGTAAATTAGTGGTTGATTGCGCAGCTGTTGAACTATGAGTAGCCAAATTTACTGATTCATTTAAAGCTGACACAGTTGCAGCAGCAGCACCAGCAGAAGCTTTATCACCAGGCTCTTCTTTGTTGCTAATATCTTTACGAATTTGAACGTTATTAGGAACCTTTTCGGCTGTCTCGGCTTCAACAGATGCAATTTCACTACTATCAGTAGGATATTCGGACTTGGACACAGTCAAAGCACTAGTTGCAGTACCGTCGCCGCAGTCGTCAGTTGAAGAAGCGACTGCAGCAGAATCCTCATCATCAGCTTCAAGGGACATGGCTTACAGGCCAATTTGTGGAAGTTATAAAGAAGCCAAAAATGGCCTGATGATAAGTCTAAATTTCTCTCTGTTATCAATCAATCAATTAATTAATTTGTTTATTAGCCTGAGTCAAGCTTGTGTAGCAATAATTGTAAAAATCAAAGCCTGTATCACATTTCTGACAGGCACAGTAAGGATTCAGGTAGAGGGTGCTGGTAGTGGTCTTTTGAGTAGTATTTGACTGCGACAGAAATCATTTATTGGAGCCAATATACATTCATAATTTCAAGTGTATAATACTTAGATTTCAAAAGGATGATGATTACAAAAAATGATTTATTACTTACAATTTATAAACTATTTTCACATTGTATAAGTTTGTGCCAATAGTTTTCTTAAACTTCAATAAGTAAATGATATTAAATATATGTTAAATTTTACTGACATTCAATAGTGATATTCTCATAAAATAAAAGTATATTTTTAGGACAAAAAATATTTAACTAAAAGCTTTATTTAATACTAGAATTGTTTTAATTGTATCTTTATCAAATAAGGTTGATTAACTGTTCAAAAAGTATAAATAGCAATAGACAAAATAAAAACATTTAATTTTGTGTAAATTTAGATTTGTTAAATTTTTTATATAAAAATTGGCCTTGATAATTTTATTTTTGTTTCAAATTTAAGAAAACCCTAATTAAAAACTCATATATACTACTAAAAAGACCATTATAATATGAGATGCTACATTTTTCTATATATCTAGGTATCTAATTAGGCTAAAACTTCTAGGTCTAGAAATCAACTATCAGCTATTTTTTATTACATTAAATATTTTTATAACATTGGAATCTGTTTCTTTAAAGATATCAACAATTAAAAATTATTACACTATGGTAAATTAATATAATTTGATTTAAAGTTACTAGCTTCAAAGAATGCTATATTTTTGCAAATGAATTATCCTTCAAAATTGAAAGACAACTGTTATTTTATCTTGACCTATGCTTAATATAGGTGGGAAGTTAGAAACTAAAGTTTCTAATACATACATGCCCAACTTCAAAATTTCACCCCTCTGATACAACTTAGTTTTGTCCAGATTTGCGGCTTAGTTCTTCCCTTTTGTGTTTGCAACCTAGTTCCTCTTGATTGCGAGTTAGTTTCCCTGATTGCAACTTAATTTTTACTTTGTATGACTTTTCTTGCCCTTTTCTCTTTTTTTCTCTGTCTCTTTCCTCTTTCCCCTCTCTTTTTTCTCTTTTTTTCGCTGTCTCTTTCCTCTTTCCCCTCTCTTTTTTCTCTTTTTTTCTCTGTCTCTTTCCTCTTTCCCCTCTCTTTTTTCTCTTTTTTTCGCTGTCTCTTTCCTCTTTCCCCTCTCTTTTTTCTCTTTTTTTCTCTGTCTCTTTCCTCTTTCCCCTCTCTTTTTTCTCTTTTTTTCTCTTCCTTTTCTCTTTCTCTCCTTTTTTTCTTTTCCCACTTTTTGTTTTTTGCATTTTTGATTTTGCGACTTACTTTGGCTAAGTAGCCATTTCACCCATCTGGTTTGGATGGGTTGGATAGGTGTTGGGCATGTATGTTCTAGTATAATTTTTGAGTGTATGTAGTATATATCCTAGATTATTATATAATTAAAATTATTTTGAAAAAGTTTTTATATAAGCTACTTTATTCATAGCAAAGACATGCATTTAGGTTGCAAAAAAGGAAGCATTTCCAAAACTTTGTTTATCTGTAGTCTCACAAAAATTTGAAAGGCAAAAAGCCATACTCTGGATCATGTTGGATGCATGCCAGAATGAATACCAGGGAGTTTTTTTGTTTGCATGCATATTATACACCATGCTTGCCAACTACACACTGTGCATGCCATTGTCAATAATTAATAATAGGCATACAAGCAAAAGCAGAAAAATGTATACAAACATTGTTTCAAAAAATGTACATGAAAAATACAAAGCTTTAAAAAAAATTATAACAATAGGCATAAACATTAAATTATATTACAAATAATTTTTGGCACAACAATATGTTTCTTTTTTCTAGTAAAAATAAGCAAGATAAAGTTGATTTGCAGGTATTTTCAAAAATTCAAAAAGACTGCCCTACTACAATCATACCATACTACATTTTATACTATCAAGCTATTCTATGGCATAGCATACCACTATGCCACAAACCCAAATGCACACTGATATACATGTGCAACAGTCAGCTGAGTCAGTTGATTGATTTGGCGGCCAATCAAGGAAGTTGCAAAAATTCCTACCTGAAAAATACCAAGGTAGTAGTACTAAGTATCTGATGAGGCATTTTGACTTAATAAGAAATTCATAGTTACTCCTGCCATTTACCCAAAGTTGCATTGATTTTGCTTTAGGGTTTTTTTACATGTAAGTCACATTTTTGGCCAAAAACTACGTCACATTTTTGTTAAAACTAAGTTGCATGGCTGACCGAATGTTGGAGGTTGTGCATGTATGCACACTGATATATGTCAATTTTTAACTAAACTAAATATATGCCATTTTTTGCCAAACTAGATGCATGCCACATTTTTCTGGCATGATGTACATATGCTTTCCAAAGTAGACTATGGGCAAAAAGGTTCTTTAATTTTGTAATACCCCAACCCATGACCTTCCTCTTAGTCTATTGGAATACACTTGATGGATTTGATCCAACTTTCTTATATGCAATGTATAGAGTAAACAAATTCTCATTTGCACAGTATATATTTGAGACTATGGGAAAAAAAGAAAACTATTTATAAATATTGGCATTCAATATTTATACAGAAATGTGTAAATAGTACTGCTGTTATTTATATAGTAACTAAAATAGACTAGTATATAAACTAGTTTTATATATTGTATAGTACTTATGGCTATGGTCCAATTATATTTGATCCATAGTCAGAATCATGGCATGCCTGTGCCAGAACAAATCTTATCAAAAAAGTTTGTTTGTACCATGTATTACAACTTTTTGAAAAAAACATTAGTTATTTAACTTACTATTTGAAAAATATTAGTAAAACTTATAGTATTTAAATCTACTTTATAAAAAATCCAATATTATCAAAAATTAATTCTTTTAAAGCAATTAGGGCCTAATATAGGATAGGCCCTTACTACTGACAAACAAAAATTGCTAATAAAAAGAAGTTCTATGCTTATTTTTTATCAAAGAAATAGTGTCTTATCAAGTTTTTATTTTGTACCAAATTGTGCCAATTTTTTATCTTGCACTATAGGTTATTACACTAGATTTTTTTCCTTTGCATAGTGTTGCATTAGAATGCATTGGCATAGTGCACATATAAACATTTATATACTAGAATTTTCTATGAAAAGGGCTATTTTCTTGACTATCTAGGCCTATGGTATTTGATTACAAATATATATCTTTTTGAAGGTAGGGCCTAAATAGAGTTGAATTCATATTTAATTCTTTTGAAGCACCCTTTGTATTTTGTATTATTAATAAGATGAATACTATATAGTATAGTATAAGCTAATAAAACGTGAAAGCTATAAACACATAATCATGCCTAAACTTTATCTAATGACTTTAGTTAGTTAAAACTCATTATGAAACTAAAATATACAGAGTTAGAGATGAATATTATCAAGTAGCTAGTCCTTGATAGAATAATTATTTGTAAGGTTTTTTCTCAGTTACCAACTTACTGTGTAAATAATACTAGCAATATCTATATCCTACTGTACTATGCAAATAACAATTGCCATAAATATTAGATATCATATACTTAGGCCTAATTCATAATTCATAAAGGCCCAATCTATCAAAAATGAAGATCTTAAAATTAAAAATCAAAAATGATTGTCAATAGGCCTATCATTGTCACCAAACTCTCTTTAGTAACTGGTTCTTTTTAGGTTAGGCCTTTACAAATTTGACTATATTATAACGAATATAAGGCCTAATATAATATAAATAACAAAACTTTAAACTTAAAAAAATTAAATTCAACTAAAAACAGTTTACTTTTAAATTAGAGTTAGAGCCTAGGCCTAATAAACATTTTCTGAGGAAATAAAAGTTATTTTTATTTTTTATTATGGCTAGGCCTAGGCCTATCTATAAAACATTATATCAGGCCCTAGCCTAGGCCTACACATTTTTTGTTAAGAAAAATGACATTTTATTCCTAGATTCTTATAGATCAATTTATAAAGTTTTACTTCTATCTCTTCTGGCCTGCCTTACTTAAACTTATCTTCTGGTAAGGATTATAGCATAGGCCTAAGGCCACAGCTACAGCTACAGGCTACTGTCACCATCGCTAGAGCGCCAGCGCTAGGGCGGCTAGGGCCTAGCTACTGGGGCTAGAAATAGAATTTTAACATGACGCTGACTTAGGGCTAGGCCTAGCTAGTACAGAACAGAAACAGATATACAGAATTTCTTAAAAAAATCAATTACATGCCAATCTAAAGTAGTATGACAGTAGCACACTAGGTCGCAGTTGAATACACTGCAGCATGTCAATGGACGCAATCACTAGGATCTTCTGGAATTGTTTATTCCTTAATTAATTAATTTCCAGGAGACGCTCTGGTTTATTTGTTTTAAATCCAAATTTACATATAACAAAGCCTACCTTTTATAAACTGTATTGTAAATAACGAAATCATCTCGTTATATGGCTCTTAAGAAAAACTCGAAAAAATTTCAAGCCAATAACTATAAAAGTACAAGTAGTATGTCAACAATTCCGACACTTCACCCCACCTCCTTATGATTATTTGTTATGGAAGTCACGGCATTGAGGGTCGTTCGACTCGCTTTCAAGGCAAGATCTTGATTTTTTGTTGCTAAAAAACTTTTTTAATAAATTTTCTTCTACAAAAATTAATAGCACAATTGTTAAATTAAAATTAAACCTCTTTTTTTAAACCACAGAGACAGCAAAAGTATGAGGAGGAAATCCACCAGTTACATGTAATTGCATGTTCAATTCTTCGTAACAGTAAAAAAGAAGTAAAATTATTCGAAAACATGCAACAAAGAATCTCTCCTATATTTTTATCTTAAATTTACTTGCATAATGACGACGATTAGTTAAAAAAAGTTTTAAGAGCAACAATTTTTGTTTATTTTATTTATACTAAATAACATGTAGTGCATGACATTTTACGTGTTTGGAGTTGGTCCGCTCCGAAATCGGCTGCTACGGCAGGGGCTACAAGTGGGTGAAAGCGGAGGGCGGTGACGTACCTAAGAATTTTAGAAGGCGCTGGTGGCTGGTCGAGAGAAGAGCAATTAACGAACTGAACTAAATTTTTGCGATTGATAACTGCATGCATGAATTGTATTCATTTATGATTCTATTGAAGGGGCCGCAACAATGGCAATATTTGCACCTGACTAGGTGCAGGGCGCCCCTGTCTCTTAGTGGGAGCCCCTGGCCTACTGTAGCTTTCTTTTGGTGTGGGCATCGCTGTCTCTTGCTGGGCGCCCTATAAAGCTACACTACCTCGATCTCTTGGAATTGGCACCCCCTGTCTCTTGGCGCCCCATGCAAGTATCTCTTAGTATATAGACGCCCCTGTCTCTTGGTTGGCGCCCCTATCTCTTGGTGGGCGCCCCTGTCTCTTGGTTGGCGCCCCTGTCTCTGGGTGGGGTGCCTGTCTCTCTTAGACCCGTGCATGGTTGCCGCGTCCAAGGTTGCAAACGTTGGACTTTGTTTGCATCCAGTAATTATGACAGATTTGCACCTTTATACAAAATATTAGCGTACGACCTTTTGGCAACCTTACCAAGCTGTCTTGTGTAAACTCCGGCTCCACGCTCTCCCAGTCATCAGATTTGTAGGGAGCCGTCAAGTTGAACAGCCGACAAAACAGATCCCGCAGTCAGCTGAAGCCTCAGATTCGCTACTGTTAGTAGTTTTAGAAGCCTTAATTAAGCAAACTTATGCAAGACGCGTAAACAGGGTATGAAATGTCATCTAAATTAAACGGATGGAAGCATGTCACCTTAATAATCTGCCATATGTAGCTACATGTAGTCAGCAGATCCTCTCAAGGTCTCAAGGTGGTTAAGCAGAACGCTGCTATAGTCTCTGAACAGCGAGTTAGGAGGATTGAGGTTCTGTTTGAAATGAAGAAGCTTTGGAGCTTTAGCTACTTTGTGATGAGAGAGCAGCTCCATCCAGCCAGAGCAGAGACAAAACTTAAGTCAGTCGAGTGTGGAACAATCTTCACGCGAAACCGACATGCTAGAGTTGACACACCTGGTGTTTTTTGGATTCTTGAGCCAGAAGCAAGAAGTCGTGAGCTTGTTTCATTCTTACCATAGAAACTGGCGTCAATTCAACTCGCGCTGAGTAACATGCTCTAGACAAAGAACCACTGAAGAAACGATACTTAGGTCCTTGGCACAGACATGTAAATAATGCACACGACCGAGGAAGTGCTGTAAACATGTTTTATTGCACTTGCAAACAGGACAGGAGCTGGTCATGTGAGGGAAAAATACAAATGAATGTCGAGAGCAAGGAGCAGATGGAGCAACAAAAGGGGAGACGGAGACAGAAGGCACAGGCAACCAAAGGATGGGGAGCTCCCAGGTCAGAACTGGTTAGGGGAAGGCTGCTCATGACTAGGACCCAGTCTCGCCGAGCTAATAGCTCTAAAAGCAACTAAGTTGCTGTGGACTCAAACAAAAGCAGACCCAAAAAATCTCCCGTCTTAGGGGCTTATAGAAAATTCTGACATTTTGAGGCCGGGCCTCTGCAATATATTACTTCAATTCATTTTTTCTGCGCTTCATTGTGATTCTTTCCTCAAAAGTTAGGCTCTAGCAACAGGGACCCGACCAGGCAAGAGACGGAAATTTCCCGACTCGGGAAACTTTTTTTGTTGTCGTGAATAGATTTCCAATTTTTACTGGAAACTGGAGAGCCAGTTCTGGGTAGGAGTAGCCGTGGAGTCTTTGTGGCTCGGCGGTGGGTTTACAACACAGCATTAATTACTCAAAACTGATTGATTTGATGCGGTTCAACAAGAAAGTTATTACCAGCTCGTTTATTTTTTCTGAGTCGCTAGCAATTTCTACTTAATTAGGAGTTTCTACAAGTCCAAAATTTCAAATTTATCCTCAAAGAGTTGTTTAAGAGTGAAAATCTAATTTATGTCAGTTTTATAGTTGGATAAATAAGACTTTGCAGCTTCGGGATAAAGTAGATCCGTTATTCATTTGACACGAGCTTGACGTCTCAGTAACCGTAGATCTCAACTTCGCAGATAACGAGATGATTGCTCAGCTGGTTGACAACTCGGACAGCGCTGCCGAAAGCATTGCAGGTGAAGTTGGCGATGGAGAACGACTCTGTCAGGTCCACTCGGTTGCACTCAATGCCATCAACCAGCAGGTTGAACTTGTTGAGCCAATCGGAAAGCGTGAGCCGGTTGTAGATGGTGAGGTAGGCCACGAAAGCTGGAGCGGCCAGCCGCGCCTCCCACCATTCGCCGATGCCTTTTACAGTGGCGCTGTAGACGGTCTGGTCCCTGTTGCCGTCCATAGAGATTGTGCAGTAGTAGCTAGCGTAGGTATTGCTGTGCTGGCAGCTGGAAATGTTCAACTTTTTTATGTTGGCGGGTGAAGCACCTGCGGGAACGAGTAGCCAGAGTTGTGAATGAGCTTCAAGGTTTACCAGAATAAAATGAAACAGAACGCCGCATGTGACGTTTCGTTCCTTACTGGCAGCAGCTGCCGGCTCTTCTATCAGCTTGAACACCTCGCAGGGTGGCGAGCTCAGCCAGGTGCCAGAGAAGGCGCTCAAGTCGAACAGCTGGCACAGACTCTGCAGCCAGGAGAATCCGATGCAGCCGGCTGTTTGAACACACTTCACCGAGCAGTCCAAGGTGCTTCTGCCAGCCACACACTTCATGCTGGCAGGGGCTGATGAGCTCTCGGATCCCACGATTTCGAAGGTGAAGCCAGCCGCTGGTGGACTGGCAGTCAGCAGCAGCAGCAGCAGGGGTAGAAAGTGCTCAACAGTTTGGCAATACATGCTAGAGGCTGGATTTGTGCAACTGCTCTTGTCTCGGATAGCTGTGGAAATCCAGCCGACAAGCAATCTTCATTATTCATTGACTTATGAAAACTCTTTCTTGATAAAGCGATTGGCTGCGGGGTTAACCAACCAAAACTGCGTTGCCAGAAAGGATCAGGAAAAAGCTTCTGTAAGAGCCAAAAAGACGACGGGTCGACACTTGATTGGACGACTGCGTGAAACTGCAATGGCCCAATAAAGGTATTGGTTGATGCATTGGCTTGACTCTGATAAATCAATCATTTTCCTGGGCAATCTTTGGGTCAAGTTATTGCTTTAGAAGTAGCTTTTTCTTACCTTCAGAGAAACAATGAAATGATAACGGCTCCAGTAGTTCCTCTCGCCGGTTGTGTGACAATGTCGCTTAAAGTGCTCCAGGGTGCACACAGCTCCTGCCTTTATTAAAAATCACGGGCATGATACGAGCACGAAGTGGCTTTGAACTCTCCTTGAATAACGGTGCCTAACAGCCAAGTGATGCCATGTGCCCAGACTACCTAGAAAATCCCCCAGGGTGATATTTTGCTTTTTAGGGACCTGCCGCTCGGTTTGGGGTTTGGGCTTCTAGCTAAAGCAACCTACTACCGGCTGTGATGAAACAGTCTTCGGCCATATCATCTGCTACCACCGGGGACGCCCCGGCGAGACCCGCGGAGCAAACTCTGAGCGATTGGGATTTACCGGTGATGTCAAAACTCTGTCAAAAATATTTTAATCCTACTGTTCCTGTCTGTTTTATTGTTCATGAATATGTAATTGATTTTCGAATTCTTCTTCGTCAAGAGGCAACTCATTCGTGAGGAAGAGTGAATGTGGTATAGTTGGTTTGCAGATATGTACATCTCTATGGTGATATTGAACTGTCGCAGGTAAAGTATAAATATACCAGTCGGAAGGCCAAAGGCGTTTTAAGTTCGTGTGCACCCCAAAATCAGTCTGACTTTCTCAACACAGCAGAACCCTCCTCAGACTCAACCGCAGAGACCTCAGAGCAGTTAGCATGGCCCTCTCCGGGCATAGCTGCTTCTCTTGCCACCGCTTCTTTCAGGGCCAAGTACCTGAGGAGCGGTGCCCCTTCTGTCGCTCAGGCAGTCGCTCAGGCAGTGAAAATTTTCACCAGGGCCGGCTCACTCACCTCGGGCCAAACCTGGTTCTCTCCGACGTTTGCAGGCCCGAAAGCAAACCGTAGCTCGCAGCTCAAAAACATGGGACGACGAGCTGATTTTTTAACGGATCTAAAATTAATTAAGCTTCGCGTGAATTATTTGCTGAATCCCACCGTTGCTATACCAATTGTAATGGATGTAAACTTTTCTTAACTTGGTTAGCTTTAATCCTACACTCGATGCTGATGAGGACGCACTTTTTCCCAAATCCCGCGCTAGCACATGGGCTCTAAATTTATTTGCCTACTAACAGTGGGCAATGGGCATTTTTATCCTTTTTCTGCGAATTTTCATAGAATCTATACTAGATATAATGTTTGGTCATACTAGTAGTCATAATAACATAGGCGCAGCTTTTTGGGTCATAAATCATCGCTTTCGAAGCTGATCTGACAGCCACCTGCGCCTCACTCAGTGTTGAGGCGGGCGCCAGATGGTCTGAGAGGATGCGGGCGGTAGCTTTTTTCTCATCATTTTGACAGGCCATCAAGATTTATGAGGTCAGAGCCTATTGTTCGTGTTCACTCAAGCGTGTGACAGCTTTGACAGCTATGCGTTTTACCCCTAAAAGTACTTTGGGATTAGCGATTAGCGATTTCTCTTCATTATCTTCACTTTCTATTTAATAAGAGCTTTCTAATGTGTATTTTTTCATTAATTTCTGTCAATCCTACGCGAAAGGTCATAAATCATTTTGTTGCGATTTTGATTGATTTATGGCCGCACCTGTCATCTTTTTACGACCCTGTGGGAACTGATAGGATCTCCCGGTCACGTGATTCTGGGTAGCAACAAGCTTAGCCAATCAGAAAATTCGGCGCTCATTTTAACAAAACGGCTCAGCCAATCAGAATCGACGTGTTCCATTATAACAAACTGCGGTCCAGTTGGCGGCTATTTAAACCGGAGTTTTTGGCCCACTCGGACCCATTCCTCCCCCGGTTCCTGTTCCGACTCTGGCCTGGTTCCTACTCCACCGGCCCGGAACTGACCGTCGTTTCTTGATCCCCGGATTGCGACCTTCCCCCATCATCATCAAGGACGAGTCCCCCGGTCATCAGCAGCGAACATCAAGTTAAGAGCATCACCTGCTAGCTAACAGCGAATATTGTGACAGCATCATCCCGAGTCTACAGCTGCAGAGCATCGAGCCGATTCGGTCACTGTGGATTACCTGGTCTCCGGCTGTTGAGTTTCTGATTGGTTGGGTGAGAGGCTACCTAGACTTGCTTGATTGGGTGATCCCTTTTCTGTCCCCTGTTGCAGTAGCTGAATTAGGCGCACACTTTTGCTCATTTTGTTCAGTAGTGCTGTCGCTGAGGCAGGAATCATTCAATAATACTGCTAGTAGTCTAAGACTCCAATTCAATCTGAAGTGTGAAGTGATCTAAGGAGAAGGTTAAATCTAACAGTTATTTTTATCGGTTTTATTTCTTTGTTCGCCGATGGCTCAGATGAGTAGCTAAGCTAGTAGGCGCCGGTCACAGTGGACCAATGGCAAGGCAGTTCTCAGTCGACCAATCTATCAAATCAGTGAGCAAAACTGCCAGAAGTGCAGAATCGGCGCCAGAGATGTACTTTGTGCACTCTAGGGTAGCCAAGCGGCTCGGGTAAATGAATCATGCGGTCTCTGAAGTTCGAGTTAGTCTATCATCAGCGCTATGAGAGGCTAGTTGGCGCGTTGAAGGCCAAAAGTACATATCTTCGTATTTAGCAATGTAATAGTACATGCAGCTACCCCATAGACTCGCCACCGCAAGAATCCCCTGCACAAGTCCCCTCTGTACCTGCATGGCCAATGCGATCTAGTCCCAGCAGTGTCCCTTATCATCGGCTATGACTTCGAGATTGACAGCAAAAAGACACTAGTTGGCAGGTAAGTGCAAAGCCCCTTCTAGTCGGAAGCCCGATTTCGAGAGTCCCGGTGTGGTGAGCCAGGGCGCACAGGCTGGTGGCAGCAAGTTAGTTGATCTGCGGATTAACTAATTTCTACCTTCTAAATTCTCCCTGCTTGTCTCTCGCTGTCCCTCTCTTAGCTATAGGACCTAGACTGCTCGCCACACGATCAAGCTACCATGGGGCTGACCATCTGACAGGAGTGGGGGGCCAGGTCTCTAATTGATTTATTTCTGAGCCTGAGGCCCGAAGGCTTCCCTAACAAGGAGCCCGAAGGTCGAAACCCATCAATGCTACCAAATGAAATAGGCCGTGTAAAATTAAATAACTTGACACTGTTAATGGTTAAATTATTTGTTAAGTCCGGCTCCAGTCTTATTACTAGTGAGTAATAAATCCTGGTCCCGCGATCTGGTACTATGCGGAATTGGGCTTATCATCCCGCCCGTCCCAGAATTCCCCTGGGCTATCTGTCTCTCTAGGATTCCAGATCTCCGCTGGGCTATCTGTCTCTCTAAGATTCCAGATCTCCGCTGGGCTATCTGTCTCTCTAGGATTCCAGATCTCCGCTGGGCTATCTGTCTCTCTAGGATTCCAGATCTCCGCTGGGCTATCTGTCTCTCTAGGATTCCAGATCTCCGCTGGGCTATCTGTCTCTCTAGGATTCCAGATCTCCACTGGGCTATCTGTCTCTCTAGGATTCCAGATCTCCGCTGGGCTATCTGTCTCTCTAGGATTCTAGATCTCCGCTGGGCTATCTGTCTCTCCAGGATTCCAGATTCCAGGCCTGGCTTACACAAGCCACTATTAACTAAGACCAGGCTGATACGGCAAAAGAGCTAATATCAAGCGGTGGGCAAGGCAGGGGGGGGAACTTCAAATTGGTGCGCGCGGTATTTATACCGAAAGTTCAGTGCATTAAAACAAATAATTGGCATAACGTCGCGCAATTCCCGTACAATAATAATCTGCGCTTGTGCATGAACTTCAGTGAATAAATTTGCACGCATTAGTAATCCTAGCTCTCATTAGTACTTTTAACATTATTACGTATACTCGTAGTCCAAGGAGCCCTATCACAATTTATTTCCCCCCGCCGGTGAGGATCGGACCATCGCTGCAGAGCGACATCACTTAGACGGAAGGCATTGGTCGCCAGGGGCTAGCGAAATGGGCAGTCACGGCCTACTCGCTGTATTTGACGGACGATGTCCCCTGCAGCTAAGTCAAGTAATTTTCAAAGTCGTACGCGATGTCTTCGCACCGATCTTTTCTACACCAGAAGCTAGACCCTTGCCACCGTGATGACACCAGTCGTACTGTCCGACCTGTTCAACCCGACCTCGGGGATGCGACGCGACACGCACCTTTTCGTGTTGGTGCTCGATAGGGTGCTGCGGAGAGGGGGGGGGGGCTGTGGGGCATGGCTGGGGATCAGCTTCTACTCTTTTAGGGAAGTCGAGATGTCAGTCTTGATATTCTTCTAATTCTGCATTGGCGCTTTGCTTGATAAGTGAATTAAAAAAAAGGACTTTTAAGAGAATGAAGGATTTACTTTTTTAGGGATAGCGATGTATGCCTGTAGCGATGGACGTTTGCCTGCGAGACGTTTGCCAGCCGATGTTTGCCAGCCGAAGTTTGCCAGCCGATGTTTGCCAGCCGATATTTGCCAGCCGACGTTTGTCTGCGAGACGTTTGCCAGCCGATGTTTGCCGGCCGATGTTTGCCAGCCGACGTTTGCAGCTTGCGGGACGTTTTGCCAGCCGACGTTTGCCAGCCGAAGTTTTCCAGCCGAGGTTTGCCAGCCGACGTTTGCCAGCCGACGTTGCCAGCCGACGTTTGCCAGCCGACGTTTGCCTGCGAGACGTTTGCCAGCCGATGTTTGCCAGCAGATGTTTGCCAGCAGATGTTTGCCAGCCGACGTTTGCAGCTTGCGGGACGTTTTGCCAGCCGACGTTTGCCAGCCGAAGTTTTCCAGCCGAGGTTTGCCAGCCGACGTTTGCCAGCCGACGTTGCCAGCCGACGTTTGCCAGCCGACGTTTGCCTGCGGGACGTTTGCTTGGCTTTTGAGTTAAGTATAGGCGAGACTAATTAAGCCAATACCATTATGGATGTCTCAGTCTTTTCCCATTTAGCTTGTAAATACTTAGCTTGTTTGGCCACACTGATGGAAATGGCCATTCCATATGGCATACATAAACACCAACTGTGACGATGGAAACTCCTATTTTGTATTTTTACCTTTATATTTAGGCAGACAAGAGCAATAACTTCAATAAGGCTAAACATTAGTTTTTTAGTAACCTAGTATATTTACATGTAACAGTAGTAGTAGGGAGCGAGCTGGAATTAGATTAGTGCTATATCCACAGTTTTCAAACGCAAGTACATGTAAGCCTAGAGGGCAACTTCTTTAACCAAAATAGCCGCCTGCTGCAAATGTCCGGCTGGCCAACGTCCCGCAGGCAAACGTCGGCTGGCAAACGTCCAGCAGGCAAACGTCGGCTGGCAAACGTCCAGCAGGCAAACGTCGGCTGGCAAACGTTGGCAGGCAAACGGGCCGGCAGGCAAACTTCGCAGACCCGTCAGCTTCAAACGTAGGCGAGTCAGCACAGCTAGCTGGCAATGGTTTAGGCCAGACTTTAGGATAATGGGTTTTGTGGTGTAAATCGAGTTTTGAAGATGATGCATGTGCATACAGATTATAGTAGTTTCTATAGCAGGTGCAAGCTGCTGAAACGCCTAAGGGCCCAAAGTTGCTGGCCCGCATAGCAAAATTACGTATCCAAATAGAAAGTGGAACGTCTCCGATGCGTAACTTTTTTGGTTGCAGGAACGTCCTTGATACGTATCCAATTTTTATGATCCTCTTAAGAAGCTCGTTTCTACAAAAATGGTGAACAGATAATGCTTGTAATTTTATTTATTATTTATTCCACTTTCCAATATATTCCAATATTCCATATATTTTAATATATTTATTTGGTATTGGATACGTAATTTTGCTATGCGGGTGGCTATACGAGTAAAATAGTAAAAAGCTTTTTAGAACAATGTTAAAAATATGATGCACAAGTTCCTCTAAAATATTTTCTGAATTTTCCGGTAATTTCAAAACTCGTTTCTTGATTGCAGAAACATTAAGTATTTGCCTTTAAATAATTAGCTATTTTTGGGAATAGCATTAAACCAATAAATGCGCGGGTATGACAATTACTGTCTGTAGCACAGCTGTTTCTTAAAATATGCCGTTTGTTTTACCAAGAGAGCTTCTGTGAAATTATCGCGCAAGTTTGACATAGATTCACCAAGATAAAAATTTTTTGTGGGCTGACATTAATTGCATGAAACGGTGGTAGAGGGTTCCCATTTCAGTAGCACAACCAGAAATTTTTTGAGGGGGAGGGCGGATTCTGGAGAGTAAAGTCCCGGGAGGGGGGATTCGGAGGATTGGCTCTGTTTTTGGCAAAAATTTGCTTGGTCCCCCTTTTGATTTTTTGAGTCTCCGCCTAAAGCGACCTAAGGGGGGGCGACCGCCCCCCCCTTGGTTGCGCCACTGGGTGTTCCTGATTGAAAATCATATATGAAAAGAGCTTGTATATTGCATTTTAGCCCAGATAGGCCCTTAAAACAATTGGCTTTCAAAAAATAAAAATAGGTCCAGGATTTTTTGTTAAAAAAAGAATTACTAATTCTAGATTTATACTAGCTAGGCCTATTGCTGGCCATATATGATATATCAAATTTAAATTTAAATTAACTTTATATAAAAATATGGATGTCCACATATTTATTCTAGGCCATTTTCTATTTCTATTTACAATACTAACTGACTTGCCAGAACCAAAACTAGATAGGCGCCATAGCTGGGAAGGTGGCAGTTTTTGGTGAATTTTCCAGCGCAAATTGGCCCTTTTTTGGTGCACACGGCGCACATGGCGTACAAGGAAAAATTAGAAATGCTCTGGCGACGCATACTACGATGATGCCTGTTCTGATGACAGCTCCGATGCCAGTGAAGAATCCAGCAATTTGGACATTGACTAATGAGTAGTACTCATCCATTGTGTATGACTTATGTAATGCCACTTTTACCTTACCTTACTTTACCTTACCTTAGACTTACCTTATCATGGGGCGCTGCGGTGCACAAAATCTTTTCTTCACGGCGCATGGCACACAGTGCTCAAAAGCCATCAAAATAGTTCCGGCGCACACTATGCCACCTTCCTAACTATGGGATAGGTGGCATAGGCATAGGGCCCAAGTAAGGGCCCAAGCTACCCAGATAACAAATAACTGTCCTAGGGAATTCATACTATGGTCTCTCCAAGCATCTTGCTTCAATGTCCCAGAATGTTCTGGTCAGATATCAATATGGACATTCTTATCCAATGTTGCAGACTTGCAGGCACATTGAAACTGGACATTACTGTTAAGAAATGTTAAAGGGTCTCTGAAAGGGTTGTAAAAATATTGTAGTTGAGCAGTCATTCTTCTATATGTGTTATAGTATAGTACTCATACTTTGCTAAAATATAACTTATGTGATTTGCTGAAATATTATTTTGCCAAAATGTTTTATAGTCATCTTAATCATTCATATAGGCCTTTATATATTATTTTTTGTATGCATTCAAGAATTGCTTCTATATATCATACTGGACTCTGGAAAGATCCTCACACATAAGTAAAACAGCAGCATTTTTAGCTAGTTTAACTTTAAAGCCACAAAACAAAAGCTTCTTGCAAAGAAAAAAAGTTTTTATAAACAAAAGTATTTTAACTTCCATTTAGTAATCATAATTTATATCAGTTATAGGACTAGTTTTATTTGTTATAGCTAGGGGTGGCAAAGCCTAATATTTTAGATCAGACAATAGCCAATAGACATAGGTCATAGAGCAGGGGTCAGCAAACTTTTTTCAGTGCGGGCCGGATTGGATGACTGGCTGAGGTGGCGGGCCAGAAAAAATGCGCAACAAATTGAGGCTATAAATGACAATTTGGTATCCTATAGAATCGTTCGTTTAATTATTTTTTGCTTATTTTCAATTCCTTTCTAATTTTAAAGTAAAAAATGAAACAAGTGAACGATCCAACAGTTGTCTGAATTGAATTTCCGCTAGTTTTTTTAGAACTGGACTTTGTTCAAAATTAGACGTGAAAAGGTGTATTGGCAGCTCGGCAGCTAATTTTTCAATCTCAAATGCATCTCCCTTTAAAAGTCCCCCAGCCCCGCCTTTTGACCATAGACATGCATATTAATGCTTTGTGCGCACACTGATACTATTTTAAGAATTCCTGACATCAGTGCACAAATTCAAATACAAGTGTATTGTGGAGAGATGTGTCCTGGATAAAATTACCCAGTGACACTCTTAACCAATGTTAAAGTAGTACCCTCGTATCGTGATGTGGCAATTGACTATAGCAAACAATTTAGCTGCCAGTACATGTAAACTGTTAGATTGTTAACTTGTTTCATATTTTTGGACTCTAAAAATAAACAGGAATCGAATTGAAACAAAAAATTATTTAACAAACAATTCTATAGGATAGCCGACAATTTTATATGATAGAACAAATACAATCAACAACACCGCAATTGAAATTGACACAGGATTGTGACAGGAATGCCAAGGTGAAAGCTAATTTTGCTTGTAAGTTGAATGTTTCAACACAAAATTGGTTCGCGGGCCACTTTTACACTGTTAGATAGTAAGAGTGCTGCAGGCCGGACTTGAAAATGTCGCGGGCCGGATCTGGCCCGCGGGCCGCAGTTTGCCAACCCCTGGCATAGAGGCAACAGGCATGATGGTTCTTTTAAGCTATTAATTAGGATTAAAATTAGGCATATATGTGCAACCTCTAAAATTTGGTTGGCCATGCAACTTAGTTTTAACAAAAAATGTGACAGTTTTTGGCTAAAAATGCAACTTACATATAAAAGAAATCCTAAAGCAAAATTAATGCAACTGAGTAAATAGCAAGAGTAACTATGACTGTCTTATGAAGGAAAAATGCCTCATTATCTACTTAGTACTACTTGGATATTTATTTGGGTAAGCATTTTTGCAACTTACCTTGGTTGGCTACCAAATTGGTCAGCCGGATTGGCCGACTTGGTCAACTATTGCACATGTATGAAAAAAAGGCACAAAAATTTATTAATGTAAATTTTAAGCAATACTTTTATATCTTATTGTGTCCTCATTATGTATCCTATTTTATTTATAGTAATATAATATCCCAAATGTAACGTATCCTAAAGGTTTTAATGATATTTATGTAATGAATAGTTATTATGTTTCATGTATATTTTGAAACAATATATTAGTAAGTAATAGAAATAAAAGCTTATTTTCATCTTATAGTACTGTCTATTTTTTATTGCATTATGATTTTAACTAACTAAATACCAAGTAAGACAAAATGTTACTAATACATTTTATGGAATGGAATTCTTAAGCAATGTCTCCACTTATCTTTTTCTCTTAAAGACTAGAAAATAGTCTAGATTATAGAAACTTTTTTATTTTCATAACTTATTTACTTATTTTTTTATTCACTTTTTAAAAAATGGTAAATTTGTTAGCAGGGTTTTTTTTTGTGCGCAGAGTGTGCGTATGCACCCTAAATTTTAAAATCGCACCCTGAAATTAAAAAAGTAGGTGCGGTTTAGGTGCGGTCTTATAACCATTTTTCTTTAAAGGCTTAACCATGCTTAAGCTATTTTTTATGCACTGCCTTAAAATATGAAACAAAATAACTCTTTAAATCCTATTAAGTCATATAGGCGATATAGCCTATAGCTATAGCCTTATGTAAGATATTAAAATATACATTCCCAGTTGTCTGAAATGTGAGCAATGTGAGGGTTTCACGAGAGATATTCAGACAAAGGCTCCCTAAAACACGCCCCGCACCGGGCCCCGAACTGCTACACATTATAACATTTTTTGTCAATGCAGTATTTGATTGCAAGGAAAAGTTAAAATAGTAATGGAATAAATATCTTTATTTATTTTTTTAAATATTATTATTTTTTATATTCTCGTTTTCATTATTAAATTATAATATTATTATTTTATTAATATTATTATTAATATCACTTATTGTTCACCGAATTTTATATTTCAAAGTAAAAAAAACTAAATTTAATAAAAACTTGAAGCTTAACAGAAAACGCATTCTGAAGTGTCTTTAGTTATAGTCCAATTTGTTTTAATGTGTAGCGCTGCAGGGCGGTGCGGGGTGTGTTTTAGGGAGACCCATTCAGACAGACATTCAAAATGATTGTCTGTAACTTCAAACAAAATTGACCCGCTTCAACCATCTTTTTGGCAAATACTTACGCAAGTGTTGGGCGTCAAATAAGCTTTAATTTATTAACTGGAGTAAAAATCCTTTTGACATACATTGATTTAAAAATTGCTTAGCAACACTAGCTCTGATTAGAAATCGCTTTATTGTTGACTAAAATTGTTTTGATCGTAGCAGCCTAAAAGCAGATACTGGATTTAAAAATGCTTCGATTTACTCTATACGCATGTCTCAGCTTTAAAATGACACCTCAGGCGTCGCAAAAGACAGCTTTGATGCTGAGATATTCGACACTAAACATGCATTGCTTTGCGCAATCTCACATTCAGAAATTTCACTGATTTTTTGTCGATATTTGTGCAGTTGCCATGTCCTTGTTTTTCATCAGAATCTTGTCAAATTCTAGTCATGTCTATACGCATGTCTCAGCTTTAAAATGACACCTCAGGCATTGCAAAAGACAGCTTTGATGCTGAGATATTCGACACTAAACATTGCTTTGCTCAAACTCACATTTGGAAACTTCACTGATTTTTATTCAATATTTGTTCAGATGCTTGTCTACTTCTCCATTTATTAACCATCGCATGGAGCCTTGCTAACATAGAAGTGTATGTAGTTACAGTAAATGGGTTTTTTGTGACTCACTTAAACTTGTTTACGCATTCTACAGCTATTCGCCGCCTTTCATTGGAGTGATTCATGGAGTCCAGTTGATAAATTTCCACAAATTGGACTGCTTCTACGTCAGATCTCAACATTTGGAACCGTCCTTGAACTATTTCAGAGTTAAGTGAGCTAATGGCATCAAATGGAAGGCTAGTGCTCGTACTTGTAAGCGAAGCAGGTTCACAATTGAAATGGTTGTATTCATGGCCATGGGATCTAAACTGATCTGTTTTACTTTCACGATCGCTTTGGTCTCAGAAGGAGCAGCAGTTGATGGACTGAGGTGAGAAGAAGATGTGTCACGACTTGAGCTGTTTTTAGAAAATATCTTTATCCAATTAAATATTTTCATGCGGCTCCTTAGGTTGTTCCGAATTCCGAGTCTAGAAGTCAAGACAGAAAAAAAGTTAAGAACTGCTACTGTAGTCCGTAGGGATTGGAAAGCTTAGCAGTACATTAGAAATCGCCTGTTCAATCTAAAAAGTTTGAAGTACATATAGCTATTGGGTTGCAACAACAGTAGAAAAAATTCTTCCTTTTTATTTTATTCCCACCGCTTACCTCATTCCGATTTGGATAGCAGAATTGCCACGCAAAAAAAGTAAAAACATAACAATAAACTATTTGCTTCATATTAATTGCCACTGACTGTTAATAAACGCGACGTCAATTTCTCTCAATAACAGTTGGAACATGTTTCTTGTACACTCGTATATTTATTTGAACCGCAAAGCGGTGAAAAAGTCATGATTGGTTGCCAAATGTACAAATGTACACTCACAGACTCACTGACTCAGGTACAATCTATGCAATATAAAGGCAGGAATCATTAAAAATCAAATACTTAAGACAGTTTAAGAGAAGTCCAGGTTTAAACTGGACATGACTAGAATTTGACAAGTTTCTAATGAAAAACAAGGACACGGCAGCTGCACAAATATCGACAAAAAATCAGTGAAATTTCTGAATGTGAGATTGCGCAAAGCAATGCATGTTTAGTGTCGAATATCTCAGCATCAAAGCTGTCTTTTGCAATGCCTGAGGTGTCATTTTAAAGCTGAGACATGCGTATAGACATGACTAGAATTTGACAAGATTCTGATGAAAAACAAGGACATGGCAACTGCACAAATATCGACAAAAAATCAGTGAAATTTCTGAATGTGAGATTGCGCAAAGCAATGCATGTTTAGTGTCGAATATCTCAGCATCAAAGCTGTCTTTTGCGACGCCTGAGGTGTCATTTTAAAGCTGAGACATGCGTATAGAGTAAATCGAAGCATTTTTAAATCCAGTATCTGCTTTTAGGCTGCTACGATCAAAACAATTTTAGTCAACAATAAAGCGATTTCTAATCAGAGCTAGTGTTGCTAAGCAATTTTTAAATCAATGTATGTCAGAAGGATTTTTACTTCAGTTAATAAATTAAAGCTTATTTGACGCCCAACACTTGCGTAAGTATTTGCCAAAAAGATGGTTGAAGCGGGTCAATTTTGTTTAAAGTTACAGACGATGGTTTTGAATGTCTGTCTGAATATCTCTCGTGAAACCCTCACATTCTAAACAAGACTCAAGAGAAATTGCACTCTGAGCCTTAAAATCGCACCTTGAAATTTGGCACAAGGTGCGATTTCGCACCTTATCTCTGGCGAAAAAAAAACCCAGTTTGTTAGCAGTTATATAAAGCAAAAAGGGTGATAAGGTAGGCTTAAATCAAAAACAAATAAATCAATGACCATGAGTTTTTGTGTTAGCATGATAGAAGAAGTCAAGCAAGGTTAGAACAAAATGAACAAAGTAAAAGCAAATATTTGAGATAAAATAGGAAATGCAAATAGGAGTAACAGGTAGATAGAAGAGGGTAGGGAAAAATAAAAAGGCATATTATTCTTCCATGATATCTCTAACTAGTTTGTTGTCCTCCAAATGCCTTGCTTTTGTTTAAAATGAAAATAGGTAATTAATCATTACTAAATATACCAAAAACTATTTTATTAGTATATCAGATCAGGAAACATAGGCCTATTGTAATTGCTATCTAAATTAAAATACCTAGGAATGTCATCAGTTAAATAGTTACTTTATGGTCAAGCTATCAGTTGATAAACTAATTTAATAAATTATCTGCAAAGCAAAGAAAATAAAAAAATATATTTATTTAATTCTAAAATAAGATTTTGAATATAGGTATATAATATAAGATCATTTTATAGTGTAACAGGGGTTATACTTCTGTCTTTACAAATGATTCCATCTCTGTCACTAAGTTGTTACAGGGCTTGACTTCTGTCTTTATAAATTGTTCTAATGTTGATAGCTGCCACCAAGACTATTCTATTAATAAATTATAAGTTTATTAATCTTAGAATTAGTCTGAGAAATGTTTCTTAGAATTAGTCTGAGTATATATCTGAGTAGTTGTCTGAGTATATATTTGAAAATTTGTCTGAGTATATTGTTCTGGTTGCATTCTACTAATAATTTGGCCTGAGTGGTATATTGGTCTACTGGTATATGTACTGCATGTACTTCCAATCCTAGGCATTACCAAGATCAGAGGGTCACAGCCTCCAGTTATTCTTATATGTATCAATTTAGGATCTACTTTGTATTCTCTTACTACTTCCACTTCTCAGTAGTATATACTGTATATGCTTCGGTCTACTTCACTCTTACTTTTACAAATGAATAATCTCAGAAAATAGCTTCACTTATATTTGCCTGGAACACTCCTTTCTTAGTATGCTCACTTATTACTTCTTTCTTAGGAACTGCTCTGGAGCCAGTTGCTCTCTCCTTGGCTCAGATCGCATCTATTTATACTAAAATTTGGAGTAGTTTTAAACAAAAATTAATCTAAGATCATCAAAACATTACTAGGCATATCATATTCATATGTATAAAAACAAAGGTTTTTTGAGAATCAAAGCTAAGTTCTTTAAGATTTTAAAGGCTATTATAACTTATAATATGACATTAGAAGATAAAAAGGATAAGATGCATTACTAATGTCTATCAATAATTATAGAAACAATCTTACATTACAAGATTTTCAATGACATTGAAAAAAGTTGACTTATACTTATAGCATGTTAAAATTACAATTAATATTGACTCAAACCCCTAACCTAGGTCTCTTTTATTGAAAGCAAAAGCTATTTAAACTTCAAAAAGATATTTAAGCCGATTAACTTTATATTTAAAAGCTTACACTAAGTCTAAGGTTTCAAACTGCATGACTGCATGAAAATGCATGACACTAGCAAGGGAGACAAACCAAGGTGGAGCATGCCCCTATGATAGGTTGAATATATTCCAATGAGCTTAGAACAAAAGCAATTTAAAGACAACTGTGGCTACTTTAAAAGGGGGAAAATAAAACTGAATAAAAATTGAGCTTGTAAATTTTAGGCAGAGTAGCTGGGCCACAGCAGTCCCACATGGCTTAAAAAAACCCCAAGGGCCAGGGTAGGGGGCTCAGGGGCTCTTTCCTCTATTGTTAAAATTGGTATAAACATATATTAAGCATAATTTTATTTCTTAGAGACCTTTACTCTTTTTAAAAGTAATAAAAAGATACAAAAGATGTTTTTTTGTGATAGCTATATAGACTATTAAAATTTTTTTTATTTGTTGCAAAATCATGGTTACATAGTGGTAATAATGTTAAAAAGATTGCCAATGTAACCAGGCAATTTCAAGTTTATTCTATACTTATGTAATAGACAGTGGGGGGGACAGCGCACAAATTCATGTTTATTTAATCTAGAATTTATCATTAAATTTCACAATTTTAAGTTTTAAATGGTTTTTACTTTTTTATGGTACATTAAAATGATATACCCTGAAGACCACTGTGCTGAATAAAAATTCTGCTTGGGAATGTTAAGTATTACTAAACATTCAAATATCCAACTGAAAAATTCTAGGGGGGATTTTGGGAGGAAGCATGTGCCCCTCCCCCTAGTGCCACAAGCTCCTACTTAAGCAAAGGAAAGTAACAACTAAGCAAGATAAAAGTTAGGCAATGACTAAATGCCATAGCATATTCACATGCTAGTAAAGCTAAAATTGGTCTTTGTATCTGCTGGGCTGCTGTCTTTGCTTTGCTCCAATTCTTTAGTCAGAGCCTCTTTAGTATTGCTTTGGTCTTCTTTAGTTGTCAAATCATTTTGTATTGTCTAAAGTACCTAAATCATCTCCTAGGTAGCCTCGCACACTTTTATTGACTTGCTTCTTGAGCAGCTTGCTTTCTAGCATGGTATCTGCAATAGTGATATAGCATTGACAATTTCATTGATAAGAATCAGGAAGGGAGCATAGTATAGTCTCATGCATTATAGTGATCCTACTTATGAAGGCCTTTGAAACATTTGACTTCTTATGGCAAGTGGCTATAAATTTTGTCCAAACCTTAAGTGGTGCTAGCTTTATAAAAATTCTCTAACAGTATTCTATAGGCTTCTGCAAAATACAAAATTATTTAATATTTGAATTTACAATAGTATGTTATAAACCAAATATCAAATATGAATCAATCAAGTAAAGTAGAAAAGGATGACTTTATAAGTTTTGGCAAGCTCATGTGACTATGTTATATATCATATTTCTTGATAATTTACCCTTTTTAAATGCTTTCTGCAATTAAAAAGGAATAAAAACCTCAATATTTTTTTGCAACCATGATTTTTTTGCAACCTACATTATAAATCAAATAGCCAAATAACTATGATAGCCATATAAGAATGAACTGAAAATGTAGGTACAATGCCTATTGCTAGGTTAAGTAGCAATAGGCAAGTAGCAAAGACAAAAACTCTCTTGATCTTTATGTAGCATATGTAAGGTTTTGACACTGCACAGAGCCAAGTACAAGGGCTATCATAATAGTAGTGCTACTTTTTACTATATCTCTTGTTCTGCTAATCCAAATGACATCATTTTGCACAGATTTATAGTGGCAACTCTGTTCATATTAACTTTAACATCATTAAAAGCAGACAATAGAAACAAAAGTTATCAACTAAAATATAGCAGGACTTAATTATAGACTTATAGTAAGTCAACGAGTTAACAAAATTTCGAAGTGGTAGCTGATAAATTGGTAACTGTCTACAGTGAATGCTGCAAAATGACTGCAGTAAATGACTGCTAAGACCTATGAGCCAACAAAAGTTGAGCATGAATCTTGGCTTAACTGTGCCCTGTCCCCCAAAGGGTATATATAATACTCTTCTGAGCAACATTTGAATGCACATCCAAGAGTTTTAGTGGAGCAAAAAGAGGGAACAAAATCAATAAAGCTGAAGCCTAGTTTGAAATATTCTATTGCTTTAAAAGCTATATGCTTCTCCAAGTTTTTCCATTGATATCTTTTTGTCACAGCAGCCTAAAAATGTCTGAGTGCATTCAATCAAAAGTACTTTTGCTACTTTCTGCTAGCTTGTCAAATTACTATAAGTCTATGGTTGAGGTCCTGCTACATTTTAGTTTATAATCTTTGTTTCCATGGTCTGTTTTTAATGATGTTACAGATAATATAAAGGAGAGAGTTGCCACTATAAATCTGTGCAAAACCAATATTATTCAGATCAGCAGCAAAAGAGATAGTGAAAAGTATAACTACTTTTGGGACAGCCCTTGTACAATGTGTTATACACAATTTGATTTACTGTCATTTTCCCTAATGAATTTGACAAGCATAGTTAGGCACATAGGCAGTGCTAGGAAAAATGAGGCTTATCATGTGTATTGGATTATACATTATGACTAGCAAACCCTAAAATTATAGAATAAAATAAACAATTGATCCAATATGAATAATACAGTATATATGATATATTATTAGGCCTATGACATTGAATAAAATGCAAACAAAAGCATAATAATTTCTTTAGTTCCTTATTATATTTTGTCAAAAGTAATAAAAAGTATTGTCATTAAAAATTTCTAACTTACTAAATCTGTCAAAATTTAATAACCAATCATGTTGGCTAAATTGGCCAACATTTGCCCATGGATAATTAATCTATTGAGAATATTCTTCACATTTGAAACTATAGAAATTTATATAATGAGAAAAGTTTTGGATAATTATATTTGCATATCTTATAGCTATCATTACAGACTCAGATTTTCCTAATACCAGTTTCTTGTTTTATAAACTTCAGCAGAATAATACTTCAAAAGTCTAACAGCCTTCAACAAAAATATGTCTACTACCATAGCAGATCCTGCAACTGAGTCTGAGGACTCTAGCAGCGTAGTCATAGTCTGGAAGTCAGAGTTGTACCAGCTTCAACAGGCTGCACCAAATCCTTTACCAGTGCTGGCAGTGCATCAGCCCCCAAATCCACCAGCTCAGTATGGCCCAGAGTATCATGGACCAATTGACAGAGCCGAAACTGAACAGCTATTAGCTAAAGCTGGCCAAGGTGCATTTTTAATACGCGATTCTAGCCGGAATCCCGGACAGTACACCCTGTCAATCAGATTTGATGAAGAGAATAAACATTTTCATTTGTACTATGACTCTGATGTTGGCGAGCATTGGGTTGGAGAGAAACGATTTAACAATGTGTCAGATCTAGTAGCAGATGGACTGATTCATTTCTATGTTGAGACTAGGGGTGCTCACATATTGAAAGCGTTGGCTCAGGATGCGGCCACTGTGTATGAGGAGTCGCCCTATTATACTGCTAGGTGAGCACATGCTTTATTTATTATCATATCAGTTTCAGTGTTTATTTTTAGACTTCATCAAACCCTTCTGGGTGCCACAATAGTACAGCTAGTATATCCAATTCCCTAACAGTACAATCTGCTCTCCTTAATAGTACCATCTGACCCCTAATAGTGCAATCTGACCCCTAATAGTGCAATCTGACCCCTAAAAGTGCAATCTGACCCCTAATAGTGCAATCTGACCCCTAATAGTACAATCCACCCCAACTAATAGTACAATCCACCCCTCTAATGTACAAATCACCCCAACTAATAGTACAATCCACCCCAACTAATAGTACAATCCACCCCCTCTAATAGTACAATCCACCCCCTCTAATAGTACAATCCACCCCCTCTAATGGTGCAATCCACCCTCTAACACTACAATCCACTCCACTAATACCAAAATCACTTTTCCAATCATAATATCTTAGCAAGGCAATGAATAAATTGCTCCATGAATACCGCCACGCCACTCAGGTACTACACTCTACAAAGTCGGGGCTGGCGCCGTAGGCTCGCGCCAAATTCAGCTGCCGGCGCCAGCGCTAGCGCGGCAAACTCTGGCGCTAATCTAATCAGACGAGACTCCCGTCTGCTGTACCTGCAACAGCAGGAGCAGCGCCACAGGCGAGCCAGCGAAGATGGCGCCGCATCCGCGACAAACAATTCCTCAGTGTCATCTCTGTCGCCTAGCATAGCGGCCCCCGTCGCTGTGGTCGTATCTTCCCTGTCTCCGGCTATTCCATCGACTAATTCAACTCTGGCATCGGCCTCATCTGGACGAGTTGACGATCGAGATAGTAGCAGTGCAGATGGTGGCAGTAGTTTGAGTTTGAGCTCGGCTAGCTGTTGCGATACGGGCAAATATGAGAAGGCGCATTGTTTTCGTTTGACTACGTTTAAAGGGCCGCATTGGTGCGATTTCTGCCAGCACTTCATGTGGGGACTTATTGCACAGGTTAGCGGGGTCTTTGTTTATTGCTGGTTTATTTATGTGCGGCTGGCTTCTTGGCATGCTTAAGCGCAACCTAGGGATTCACCCGGCCGTTTCTATTGGCAGCACACACATGTAAGTCGCTATTGGACGGAATACGAGGGGCACTAGATAAGTTTCTAGCTGCGGTCGACATGTAACAGTTATAAAGATGAAACTTTCAGAGCTTTTCAAAGTACTCTCCATCAGCTTGGATGCACCGCCTCATCCGCTCAAACCAAGTTTCAAAGCAGTGGCGCCACTCTGAGTGGGATACCCCCTCAACGGCCGATCTATAGGCATCAACAGCCTCTTCGGCGGAGGAAAATCGGCACCCTCGCATGGAATTCTTGATGAATGGAAATAAAAAAAAGTCACACGGTGCCAGGTCAGGTGAATATGGTGGATGACTGAGCTGCTGGAAGCCCACCGTCTGTAGAAACTGTCGAGTTCGATTCGCCGTGTGCGCACTGGCGTTGTCCTGGTGCAGCCAGAGACCTCGAACGCCGCACTTTGGCCGCGCCTCTTTAAGGCTGCTGATGACACGCGGCAGGCAGACGGTGCAGTACCAATCTGCAGTCACTGTGCGCTGGCTCTCGAGTGCTACAGTCGCAATGTGGCCAGTCTTTCGGAAGAAAGTTGCCACCATTTGCTTGCCAGTGCTCCGACCCCTGACAACCTTGGTCGGCGGGGCTTCATCTTCAAAAGCCCACACACGCGACTGGCATTTCCGCTCGGGTTCGTAGCAATACACCCACGTTTCGTCACATGTGACAATGTCTGTGACAGACTTCGACGTCCCTCCGCCAAACCTGTCCAGCATTTCCTGGCACCAGCTCATGCGGGCCTGCTTCTGCTCGGTGGTGAGCAAATGCGGCACCCAGCGACTGGTCAGCTTGCGGACAGCGAGGTGATCACGAAGGATAGAAGCGACTGTCGGCGATGAGATTCCAAGACATGCCTCAATCGTTTGATACGTCACTCGCCGATCAGCCTCTATCATGCGCCGCACGCGGTCGATAGTTTCAGGTGTCGTCACTGAAACAGGTCGGCCGGTTCGACCTTCGTCTTCCAAGCTGTCTCGGCCACGCTTGAACTCCCGGAACCAGGCGGTGACGGTGGCGATGGATGGCGCAAGGTTAGGAAAGGCAGCAGACAGCCGCTCGTGGCACTGGTGAAATGTCAAGCCGCTCTTAAAATCGTAGAAAATCATGGCACGAAAGTGTTCACGATTGAGCTCCATTACAGTGCTGAAAGAGTCACAAACCTTGTTGAGATAAAATGCGACAGTGAGAGAATGGTGACAATTAGGTGCATGAAACTTTGGGGACCATGATAAAACTTCTAATTCAATATGCTCAGAAAATATGGCCTAATTTGAATAAACGGTTTGACCGCAGCTAAAAACTTATCTAGTGACCCTCGTAGTAGTCACGTGACTTGGCAACGTGTGTGTTGCCAATAGAGACGGCCGAGTGATTCCCAAGGTTGTGCATGTATGGTTCTTGGTGTTTGTAGGAAGAGTTCAAAGGTCAGGATATGTAGCTTCAGGGAGTGGTTTATGGGTTCAGTGACCGATGGTTGCTTCAGGGAGTGGTTGATGGGTTCAGTGACCGATGGTTGCTTCAGGGAGTGGTTGATGGGTTCAGTGACCGATGGTTGCTTCAGGGAGTGGTTGATGGGTTCAGTGACCGATGGTTGCTTCAGGGAGTGGTTGATGGATTCAGTGACTCATGGTTGCTTCAGGGACTGATGTTGCTTCAGTGACTGATGGTTAATGGGTTCAGTGACTGGGTGGTTGCTTCAGGGACTGATGGTGGCTTCAGGGACTGATGTTGGCTTCAGGGACTGATGTTGGCTTCAGGGACTGATGGTGGCTTCAGGGACTGATGGTGGCTTCAGGGACTGATGGTAGCTTCAGTGACTGATGGTTAATGGGTTCGGTGACTGATGGTTGCTTCAGGGACTGGTGGTTGCTTCAGGGACTGATGGTTGCTTCAGGGACTGATGTTGGCTTCAGGGACTGATGGTGGCTTCAGGGAGTGATGGTTGCTTCAGGGACTGATGGTTGCTTCAGGGACTGATGGTTGCTTCAGGGACTGATGTTGGCTTCAGGGACTGATGGTGGCTTCAGGGAGTGATGGTTGCTTCAGGGACTGATGGTGGCTTCAGGGAGTGATGGTTGCTTCAGGGACTGATGGTGGCTTCAGGGACTGATGGTGGCTTCAGAGAGTGATAGTGGCTTCAGGGACTGATGGTTGCTTCAGGGACTGATGGTGGCTTCAGGGACTGATAGTGGCTTCAGGGAGTGATAGTAGCTTCAGGGAGTGATGGTGGCTTCAGGGACTGATGGTGGCTTCAGGGAGTGATAGTAGCTTCAGAGAGTGGTGGTTGCTTCAGTGACTGATGGTTGCTTCAGGGAGTGGTTGATGGGTTCAGGGACTCATTGTTGCTTCAGGGACTGATGTTTGCTTCAGGGACTGATGGTAGCTTCAGGGACTGATGGTTGCTTCAGGGACTGATGGTGGCTTCAGGGACTGATGGTAGCTTCAGGGACTGATGGTGGCTTCAGGGACTGATGGTGGCTTCAGGGACTGATGGTTGCTTCAGGGACTGATGGTGGCTTCAGGGACTGATGGTTGCTTCAGGGACTGATGGTGGCTTCAGGGACTGATGGTAGCTTCAGGGACTGATGGTGGCTTCAGGTACTGATGGTGGCTTCAGGGACTGATGTTGGCTTCAGGGACTGATGGTAGCTTCAGTGACTGATGGTTGCTTCAGGGACTGATGGTAGCTTCAGAGAGTGATAGTACTGCGTTCAGTGTGTGATCTGATCAGTGTGTAAGGATGATGGGATATTGCAGTTTTTCAAAGCAAATTACATGCATAGTGCATATTGAAAGCAATTTATCCGATATGTTTAACCAGCATACTGCAGTGAATATGGTGTATGCAAATATTTCATCCCAACTATCAAAACGGACTCTTATTTTCAACATTTTAATGGTTCTATCAATTTTGGTTTCATTAAATTTGCCAAGCTGTAAAGTTACTCCTGTATGCTGCCCATGTGTAGCCTGCGGCATCTCTCACTCTCGCTGTGTCCCAATTTTCCTGATTCCCACCATCAGCTTGGGATGGTTCTTCCAAGCACCTAATTTTGATCTAAACCACATATTTATAAAATATAAGCACCCTGTCTGATCCTCCTGGTGCACTCTTGTTTAGAACGTTGAACGAAAAAATGGACTGAGGATTAAGACTTGTTATAATAGATCCCAAATACTCCCAGATCCCCAATTCTCCCAGATCCTCAATCTTTCCAGATCCTCAGTCTTTCCAGATCCTCAATTCTCCCAGATCCTTAATCCTCCCAGGCCCTCAATCTTCCCAGATCCTCAATCTTCTTAGATCCTCAATTATTCTCCCAGATCCTAAATTCTCTCAAATCCTCAATTCTTCCCAGATCCTCAATCTTCCCAGATCCTTAATCCTCCTAGATATTCAATTCTCTCAGATCCTCAAACTTCCCAAATCCCCAATTTTCCTAGATTCTCAATCCTCTCAGATATTCAATCTTCCCAGATCCTCAATTCTCCCAGATCCTCAAACCTCACAGATCCACAATTCTTCCAGATCCTCAATCTTCCTAGATCCTCAATCTTCCCAGATCCTCAATCTTCCAGATCCTCAATCTTCCCAGATCCTCAAACTTCCCAGATCCTCAGTCAACCCAGTGTCGCCACCAACTACAGAGACCCCCAAAACCGTTCTCAGGGCTTCCGCTGCACCGACTGCGGCTTCCAAGCCCACCGTCGTTGCGCTGACCGAGTGCCGCCGCACTGCCTGCCAGATATGAAGTACGTGAAGCGCGTGTTCGGGTCCGATCTGACCACCCTGGTCAAGGCCACGCCGCCCACCGCGGTACCCGGCGTTCCGGCCGTGCTCGAACGCTGTGTAGACGAGATCGAATCCCGCGGCCTGGACTCCGAAGGCCTGTACCGGGTGGCCGGTTTTCACGACGATATCGAAGTAATTAAACTGGCATTCGATAAGGAGACACTAGATAATCCTGTGGATTTGTCACGGTTTGACGACGTTAACACCGTGGCCAGCGTTTTGAAGGCCTACCTGCGCTCGCTGCCCATCCCTGTGATCACCTACGATATGTACGACAAGTTCCTGGCTGTTGTACGTCGGGAAGGCGACGATTCAACGGCGCAGTTGAACGCTAGCCTACGCCAGTGCGTGTCGGAGCTTCCGCCGGCGCATCGGCAGACTCTGAATTATCTGTGCCGACATCTGCACCGCGTGGCTGCTAGGCAACGGATCAACATGATGTCGCCAGAGAATCTGGCTATAGTGTTGGCCCCGACTCTGCTAAGATCGCCAAGCGCCGAATACATTGCAGACCCGTTGCGCGTGTTGAATAATGCCAAGTATGAGAGATTGGTAGTTGAGATGCTGATATCGGAGTATGAGACTGTGTTTGCGTGACTGTTTTTAGTCTTTGTTTCAATGTACTTTTTAGCCTATTTTAATTTCCTGCTAGTCTTTTTAACTTTTCTTAATATTGAAGTTTGTCATGTACTTTGTCTGCCCATTTAGTTCTCTAACTAACCCCATTATATTTACCCATTGTATTCCGCATTATATTCCCCATTGAGTCTGATCCTCAGGGTCTAATTCCTATTGAGTCTGATCCCCAGGGTCTAATTCCTATTGAGTCTGATCCCCAGGGTCTAATTCCTATTGAGTCTGATCCCCAGGGTCTAATCCCCATTGAGTCTGATCTCCAGGATCTAATCCCCATTGAGTCTGATCCCCACCATTGAGTCTAATCCCCATTGAGTCTGATCCCCACCATTGAGTCTGATCCCCATTGAGTCTGATCCCCACCATTGAGTCTGATCCCCACCATTGAGTCTAATCCTTTGAGCCTGATCCCCACCATTGAGTCTAATCCCCATTGAGTCTGATCCCCAGGATCTAATCCCCATTGAGTCTGATCCCCACCATTGAGTCTAATCCCCATTGAGTCTGATCCCCACCATTGAGTCTGATCCCCATTGAGTCTGATCCCCACCTCCCCACCATTTAGTCGAATCCCCATTGAGTCTAATCCTCATTGAGTCTGATCCCCATTGAGTCTAATCCCCATTGAGTCTGATTCCCACCATTGAGTCTGATCCCTACCATTGAGTCTGATCCCCACCATTGAGTCTAATCCTTATTGAGTCTAATCCTTATTGAGCCTGATCCCCACCATTGAGTCTAATCCCCATTGAGTCTGATCCCCATTGAGTCTGATCCCCACCATTGAGTCTGATCCCCATTGAGTCTGATCCCCACCATTGAGTCTGATCCCCATTGAGTCTAATCCTCATTGAGTCTGATCCCCATTGAGTCTAATCCCCATTGAGTCTGATCCCCACCATTGAGTCTGATCCCTACCATTGAGTCTGATCCCCATTGAGTCTGATCCCCACCATTGAGTCTGATCCCCATTGAGTCTGATCCCCACCTCCCCACCATTTAGTCGAATCCCCATTGAGTCTAATCCTCATTGAGTCTGATCCCCATTGAGTCTAATCCCCATTGAGTCTGATCCCTACCATTGAGTCTGATCCCCACCATTGAGTCTAATCCTTATTGAGCCTGATCCCCACCATTGAGTCTAATCCCCATTGAGTCTGATCCCCATTGAGTCTGATCCCCACCATTGAGTCTAATCCCTACCATTGAGTCTGATCCCCATTGAGTCTAATCCCCATTGAGTCTAATCCCCATTGAGTCTGATCCCCATTGAATCTAATCCCTATCCTAAGTCTGTTTCCCTAGCTCATTACAATCTGGCTTTTACTAATTGTTTAAGTCGCTTTTTGCTTCTTAGCTTTGCAATAATTTGTAGGATTAAGAAATAATTAATAACTTATTTAATTAGCATAACTTTTATTAATATCTCATCATTAGACAACTTTGCTGGGCATAATAGTATTTATTGTATTTGTTATAGTTACCTGTTATTTGGTATTTTTGCCAACAGGTGTCTCTAAATCAATTATGTACTCTGACCGTTACTACTTAGTACATGCTAGTAGTATATATTTAAATGTGTCATATAGATACTCGTACATGTTTAAAGTCTGCATTACAACAGCTTTCAACTCATATTGCAGCCATTCGATATATGCTAAATGTTAATTCATTCCCATTGAGTATAACAATTTCAAATTGTTATAACGCACCGCTTTTGTCTCTGCGCTTTACCCACTCGGCATGGAATTTTAATATGCATATTTTATCATATATATATATATATATATATATACCCAAAAGTCTTTCATCTTCATCGAATAAAAATACCCTATTTGCTGGATAATCTCTGTTGCTTATTTTCAAAAAACGAATTAGCATGAATTCAGGGCATTTTTTGTTAAAGTTTATTTTCATTTTTACTCGTTAACATAGCAAGTAATTCTTTGTGGGACATTAATTTTCAATTAATAAATTGTTTGTTTTATATATAGTATTCGTGTATGTGTGCATGTATTAATATTGATTTTATCTTTGCTTTTATTGATATCTAAGAGGCCTATGCGAATCTTATTGTTATTAATTTCAATTTAAATATTGTTAGTGTTATTTCTAATATTTGCTGTTCCTTGTCTTGTTAACAAACTAACTGCTTTTTTGCTGTCGGCTAAATGGCAATTTATCTACAAAAATAAATATAAAGATGCGTGTCTTATGCTTTAAATATTGATTGGTAACTGTCTTATTGTGTGTTATTTTGTAAATCGCTCTTTTGTCACTCTTTTGATGTCACTGTGACACTGTGGGTGTCACTGTGAGTCACTCCTCTGGTGTCATAGTGAGTCACTCTTCTGGTGTCACTGTTAGTCACTCTGGTGTCATAATGAGTCACTCTTCTGGTGTCACTGTGAGTCACTCCTCTGGTGTCATAATGAGTCACTCTTCTGGTGTCACTGTGAGTCACTCCTCTGGTGTCATAATGAGTCACTCTTCTGGTGTCACTGTGAGTCACTCCTCTGGTGTCATAATGAGTCACTCTTCTGGTGTCACTGTGAGTCACTCCTCTGGTGTCATAATAAGTCACTCTTCTGGTGTCACTGTGAGTCACTCCTCTGGTGTCATAATGAGTCACTCTTCTGGTGTCACTGTTAGTCATTCCTCTGGTGTCATAATGAGTCACTCTTCTGGTGTCACTGTGAGTCACTCCTCTGGTGTCATAATGAGTCACTCTTCTGGTGTCACTGTGAGTCACTCCTCTGGTGTCATAATGAGTCACTCTTCTGGTGTCGCAGTAAATCACTTATTGAGTATCGCGTGCTGTGAGTCACAAGTATTGGGCACAGAATGCAAGAGTTCGAATACAAGTATTACCGGAAAATTGGAGTAGCGCTTAGCTAAGCCTAAAGCAATTATTCTTACATTATACATGTCAGTGGCACTACATCTATAGCTTAGTCAAATATATTTATTGTTCACTTACATTTGCATATTTTGCATATGTAAATCTTTTGAACTAAATGATTTCAATTGCATAATATACGTGTACAAGTTTGCCTGCAAAAACTAGTGGAAGCCTAGCTGCTATGGCAACAATTGCGAATATTTGCAAGTTTTCATGTAGCCTAGTAACGTGCGTCCCTTATCTAAATGAATACAACTTGCTGCACATTCTACAGTGTATGTTTAACTATAAAGTTCATTCACTGCATGTGTGCATATCAGCTCTGCATTTTATTAGTTCAATTTTGCGCTCTATCTGCTGGTTTATAGCCTCAATGTGGGCGGGTTATAAACACGATATAAATATATTAGTTTTGCTTTTCAGATCGTTAAAAATAAAAAAGCTTTCTGTTTTAAAACCAAGAGACAAGGGCGCCCCACCAAAAGACAGGGGCGCCCTCCAAGAGACAGGGGCACCCTCCAAGAGACAGGGGCGTCCACCAAGAGACAGGGGCACCCTCCAAGAGACAGGGGCGCCCACCAAGAGACAGGGACACCCTCCAAGAGACAGGGACACCCTCCAAGAGACTGGGGCGCCCACCAAGAGACAGGGGCGTCCACCAAGAGACAGGGGCACCCTCCAAGAGACAGAGGTGCCCACCAAGAGACAGGGACACCCTCCAAGAGACAGGGGCACCCTCCAAGAGACAGGGGGCGCCCACCAAGAGACAGGGACGCCATCCAAGAGACATGGGGCGCCAACCAAGAGACAGGGGCGCCCGCTAACACTGAGCTACGGCTCCCTTAGAGTTATAAACATTCATGGTTGCGTTACTGTATGTCAAGAATCACTAAGCAGTTGAAAATGCGCAGAAGATTCTAGGCAGTGAATAGACCGTAAAAAGCTTAATAAAGAAAACAACTTCACCGCACAGCGCCACTAAAGTCGTAACAAGAGAAACCTGGCAAAATGCTAAACAAAATTGAGAGAGAGAGAGAGCTCGATTTCTTTCGCCGAGCTGAAAAAATAGTGCCCGGGTGTATGCATAAACATATACGGTATATGTGGCAAGAAGTGTTTCTTCTTAAAAAGAAAGAATCCACGTGTGCCGCTATTGCCAAAGGCGCGACTCGCCTCGCGTACTCATTCTGCTTCCAACTAGGCTAGGCTAGAAAATACAGTGAGAGAGAGAGAGGGTGAGAGAGATTTAGGTACAGAGTGAAGGCGTATTGCAAACATTCTAGGCTTGAGTATATATGCACACACTGTGTATGCCAAACAGCCATTTCCCTGCTTGTAGTTTTCCTGCAGCCTGGTAAATTACTTTTGCAACACTATTAAATAATGAAGAAGCAGCATTTGATTTATCGATAGATTGATTGAATCCCAACATCAGTCAGGACGGCAACAATAGATCATGCTGAAGTCTGATACTGACAGCTATAATTATTCCACTATTGATGAGTCGATTGCCAGCACCGAGTCCACTCTGCGCTACTGCCTGTGGAAGAAGGTGAGCCGCGATTGGGCTGGCTGGAGCTGGGGAGAGGGAGCGGAAGAGGGAATAGAGAGAAAGGGGAAGGGAAGAAATGAGAGAGGGGGAGGGTAGAGAGAGAGGGGAGGGTAGAGAGAGAGGGGGAAGGTAGAGAGAGAGGGGAGGGTAGAGAGAGAGGGGGAGGCACAGAGAGAAAGGTGGGAGGGTAGAGAGGGAGGGTAGAGAGAGAGAGAGAGAGAGAGAGAGAGAGAGAGAGAGAGAGAGAGAGAGAGAGAGAGAGAGAGAGAGAGACGCGAGGGTAGAGAGAGAGATGGGGAGGGAAGAGAGAGATGGGAGGGAAGAGAGAGATGGGAAGGGAAGAGAGAGGAGGGTAGAGAGAGACGCGAGGTAGAGAGAGAGGGGAGGGTAGAGAGAGAGGGGAGGGTAGAGAGAGAGGGGAGGTTAGAGAGAGAGGGGAGGGTAGAGAGAGAGGGGGGAGGGCACAGAGAGAAAGGTGGGAGGGTAGAGAGGGGAGGGTAGAGAGAGAGAGAGAGAGAGAGAGAGAGAGAGAGAGAGAGAGACGCGAGGGTAGAGAGAAAGAGAGGGGAGGGAAGAGAGAGGAGGCTAGAGAGAGACGCGAGGGTAGAGAGAGAGAGAAAGAGAGGGGAGGGAAGAGAGAGGGGACAGAGAGAGAGGCGAGGGTAGAGAAAAAAGAGGGGAGGGTAGAGAGAGGGGGAGAGAGGCTGTCATCATTCAGTGGTCCAGCGCGGCGATCTGATGTACCAGCGGCCCAGGCTCGATTCCAAGTGCAGTCTCATTAATTTGGTGCTCAATTGGAATCTCGGCTTGGCTCTGCTCGTGCAATTAACGACCTTGAAGGCCAACCTCCAATTAGGAACAGTGAAGTTTACATGCCTGACGATAAATAAAGTTAGGGTCGCTGTACACTCCTGTGTGAGTGAGTGCCTGCTCAGGGGAGTCGGCAGAATGGGCAGTAATGCCTCTCGCCGGTTGTGTGACAATGTCGCTTAAAGTGCGCCAGGGTGCTCAGAGCCCCCCCCCCCCTGTCTATAGAGGGAGAGAGTAGCAAAGCTAGAGAAAAAATTCAGAAACGATCGAGGTTGAGCAAAGAGCCAACAA
Source organism: Macrostomum lignano (assembly GCA_002269645.1). NCBI lineage: Eukaryota > Metazoa > Platyhelminthes > Macrostomidae > Macrostomum > Macrostomum lignano. Next base: position 75,415 of record NIVC01003636.1, read on the forward strand.
GTTGCTCAAGGTGAAATTTATGGTTCAATAAGTCACATTCAGAGAATTTTACTGTCAGATGATCAACCAAAAATTAACGTGACCGTTTCTTTTTCGTTTAAAAAGTGCTACAATCTTCAGTGTAGCAGTTTGAGGTTCAATCACAAAGCAAAGTCAAGCAAAGATAATTCTAACAGCTGTTTCGCTAAAAAGTCGGAGGGAGCCCTCAACCCCTTCCTGTGCACAAACATAAAACTGTCTTGTATAATAAATTTTAATGGGATGCACAGCATGATTGACTCTGATAGCGGGGAAAAGTTTTACATGTAGCTGGGATCTCTGCAGATGCATTGGCGAACTCTGATTCGTGTGGTTCACAGATACTAATTTTGCAGTACTGGTAATATTCTGTCTAACAGTCCTGACACCCTCTGTCTAACAGTCCTGACGCCCTCTGTCTAAAAGTCCTGACACCCTCTGTCTAACAGTCCTGACGCCCTCTGTTTAACAGTCCTGACACCCTCTGTCTAACAGTCCTGACACCCCTGTCTAACAGTCCCGACACCCTCTGTCTAACAGTCCTGACACCCCCGTGTCTAACAGTCCCGACACCCTCTGTCTAACAGCCCTGACACCCCGTGTCTAACAGTCCCGACACCCTCTGTCTAACAGTCCTGACACCCCCGTGTCTAACAGTCCTGACACCCTCTGTCTAACAGTCCTGACGCCCTCTGTCTAAAAGTCCTGACACCCTCTGTCTAACAGTCCTGACGCCCTCTGTCTAACAGTCCTGACACCCTCTGTCTAACAGTCCCGACACCCTCTGTCTAACAGTCCTGACACCCCTGTCTAACAGTCCCGACACCCTCTGTCTAACAGTCCTGACACCCCCGTGTCTAACAGTCCCGACACCCTCTGTCTAACAGTCCTGACACCCCCGTGTCTAACAGACCTGACACCCTCTGTCTAACAGTCCTGACACCCTCTGTCTAACAGTCCTGACGCCCTCTGTCTAACAGTCCTGACGCCCTCTGTCTAAAAGTCCTGACACCCTCTGTCTAACAGTCCTGACGCCCTCTGTCTAACAGTCCTGACACCCTCTGTCTAACAGTCCTGACGCCCTCTGTCTAACAGTCCTGACACCCTCTGTCTAACAGTCCTGACACCCCTGTCTAACAGTCCTGACACCCTCTGTCTAACAGTCCCGACACCCTCTGTCTAACAGTCCCGACACCCTCTGTCTAACAGTCCCGACACCCTCTGTCTAACAGTCCTGACACCCCCGTGTCTAACAGTCCGACACCCTCTGTCTAACAGTCCTGACACCCCCGTGTCTAACAGTCCCGACACCCTCTGTCTAACAGTCCTGACACCCCCGTGTCTAACAGTCCCGACACCCTCTGTCTAACAGTCCTGACACCCCCGTGTCTAACAGTCCTGACACCCTCTGTCTAACAGTCCCGAAACCCTCTGTCTAACTGTCCTGACGCCCTCTGTCTAACAGTCCTGACGCCCTCTGTCTAACAGCCCTGACACCCTCTGTCTAACAGTCCTGACACCCCCGTGTCTAACAGTCCTGACACCCTCTGTCTAACAGTCCTGACACCCCCGTGTCTAACAGTCCCGACACCCTCTGTCTAACAGTCCTGACACCCCCGTGTCTAACAGTCCTGACACCCTCTGTCTAACAGTCCCGACACCCTCTGTCTAACAGTCCTGACGCCCTCTGTCTAAAAGTCCTGACACCCTCTGTCTAACAGTCCTGACACCCTCTGTCTAACAGTCCTGACACCCTCTGTCTAACAGTCCCGACACCCTCTGTCTAACAGTCCCGACACCCTCTGTCTAACAGTCCCGACACCCTCTGTCTAACAGTCCTGACACCCCCGTGTCTAACAGTCCCGACACCATCTGTCTAACAGTCCTGACACCCTCTGTCTAACAGTCCTGACACCCCCGTGTCTAACAGTCCCGACACCCTCTGTCTAACAGTCCTGACACCCCGTGTCTAACAGTCCCGACACCCTCTGTCTAACAGTCCTGACACCCCCGTGTCTAACAGTCCTGACACCCTCTGTCTAACAGTCCCGACACCCTCTGTCTAACAGTCCTGACGCCCTCTGTCTAACAGCCCTGACACCCTCTGTCTAACAGTCCTGACACCCCCGTGTCTAACAGTCCTGACACCCTCTGTCTAACAGTCCTGACACCCCCGTGTCTAACAGTCCGACACCCTCTGTCTAACAGTCCTGACACCCCCGTGTCTAACAGTCCTGACACCCTCTGTCTAACAGTCCTGACACCCCCGTGTCTAACAGTCCTGACACCCTCTGTCTAACAGTCCTGACACCCTCTGTCTAACAGTTCTTTTTCAGTTGAACAAAAAGTTTCTTCGTCCAGGTCAAAGAGTGCCACAAGCCAGAAATAATGAATCGAGGCACAAAAGAAGAGCTAAGGGCAGATTGCGCAGAGTGAATTACCATCGCAAAAACAGTATTTACATGTAGTTCGCATAAAAAGTTCGTTTTTCAAGAAAAATAAGAAACTTAAAAGTTAGTATTTTCAGTTTGATACATGTAGTTAGGCTGTCAAACTTCTTCTATTAACCAGTGAATGATGGCGCACAAACAATTGAGTATTGAAGCAAACTAATATACGCGTAGATCTGTGTGAGGAATGCCTGACACCCTAGCGCGTGCAACAGTTTTATACTTAGTTCTTTTCTTTCGCAAATCTTTTCATCAAATTAAATGATGCTTCCTAAGGTGAGAAGGTCTTGTACGTGAAAGTGTCCGTTTTGGATAGAAAAAGCAGATGAATTGCAAAGTTGACTGTGTTTTTCTTTTGCTCTGCGACGTATCTGAACTTATTTAGAGTTCAGTTTAATGGAAGATTTTGTGAGTTTGTTATATTGTACAAAACTGTTTAAGGTGATTTTTTAACTTTTTAAAAACTTTTCTATGCATCGTTTTTTCCGCTTTCTAAACAGGGCACCCAGTTCACGTACGACATACCCGATGGACTGATTGAGGGCGACTGCGTTGAGGTGAAAGGTCGACTCACTGGGAAGCGGTAAGAACGTACTGTTTATTAATGTGAAGTAAGAAACGGGTAGGTATGATGTAGTCATGGACAGGTAGTCACAGACAGGTAGTTACGGACGGGTAAACACGGACAGGTAGTCACAGACAGGTAGTTACGGACGGGTAGTCACGGACATGTAGTTAGGGACAGGTAGTTACGGACAGGTAGTCACGGACATGTAGTTATGGACAGGTAGTCACGGACAGGTAGTCACGGACAGGTAGTTAGGGACAGGTAGTCACGGACATGTAGTTAGGGACAGGTAGTCACGGACAGGTAGTTACGGACGGGTAGTCACGGACAGGTAGTCACAGACACAGACAGGTAGTTACGGACAGGGTAGTTGTACTGCTTAAGGGGCCCCAATATATGAGCAGATTTATTACATTTACCTTGCGCACTTTGATGGTGTGACTATCATTCATCGTTTGCAATTAAATACTAAGGTAAATATCAATCAGTTCACTTAGGAGGGTTTAACTTTCGTCTCAGCACCCTCGGGCCTCTTGCTTTAGTAATTACAGTAGTCATGCAGAGGTAGTCAGTACAGTTAGGGATAGGCTGTATAGAACAGGACAGGTAGCATAGGCGATACCTTTATGACTGGACAGGTAGGCAAGACAGGTAGATGTATGGCACAACAATAGGTAAGTGCATGTTTCGCTAGATTCTATAGAAAAAAGAAATTTAGTCAGTAAGAGAAAAAGGGTCAAAGAATATTTGTCGAACACTTCAAACCGACTTCTGTAGGCAAATAGTAAATTGTATTGAGAGTCAAACTTGACTGACATGCATGGCTGAAAGAGTCTTTTCGATGCGTTTTTTATTATTTGACTTCACGATGCTTTGGTATTGCCTAAGCCTGTTTTAAATCCAACAATATTAACAAAAATAGGGTATGCCTGGAGCTCTCGGGAGCGCTGACAAAAGTACCGAGTACAGCTGCAGCTGACGGCGATGCCGAGAAGGTCGAGGAGCACCGAGTTGTACCGCTGCGACTCAGATTCAGCCGGGGCGGCAGGTACAAGCTCCACTCGGACTATTTGGGTCGGGAGGCTTCCAGGCGTGGTCGGTTCCGATACGACTTTCAGGCTGACAGTCAGTTCATTGTGCAAATTCGCATTCTTCACTTGTACTATGATGTAAGTTGGAACTGTAGTTTCACAACGTTTGGAGTTATAATTGGGGCCTTTATTTGCAATTAGTAAGATTGTGTCAGTCCAGGGACAAGCTTGTGTCACATGCAGATCGGAGGTTGTGTCAGTCGAGAGACAAGCTTGTGTCACATGCAAATCGGAGGTTGCGTCAGTCCGGAGACAAGCTTGTGTCAAATACAGATCGGTGGTTGCGTCAGTCCATAGAAACGCTTGTGTCGAATCTCTTATGTCTAAAAACTTTACTCACTTTGATCCTCTCCCATGAACTAAACCAGATCCGCATCAACGACATCGAGCTGATCAAACTCGAGCACGGCCAACTGCACAACGAAATTCAGATGCTGTCGCTAGACGGCGATGCCGAATTCACCGCCGTTGACTTTATCGACTTGGAAGACCTGGCGGAAGCCACAGGAGGTGGATTAGCAATCAGCTTGCCAATGGGAGATCCTATAGACAACTCCAGTCCAGCTAGCGAGCCAGGTAAGACGTCTGTGACCTCCGTAGGGAAATCGCCAGACCTTTGACATTGCAACTTGAAGGCAGGAGTCTGACAATATGCACGGTCATATACTAGCTAATCTGTGGATAGTTCAAATAAATCAGCCTGCAGATTTTCGTGCTATTCCTGCCATGAAGGCCAACCCATATAAACCCCAACCCCCAACCCCCAACCCTCACCCCTAACCCTCAACCCCAACCCCAACTCCCAACCCGACTCTCACCCCAAACTCTCACCCTATCCCCTCACCCCAACCCCCAGCAATCTATAAAGTGACTACAACACGACTACTAAAATCGATTTATTCGGAAGTTTCGCTTCGTACCTGGTTTTGCACCGTTAAGCACGCATTTGATTTTTTGTACTAATTAATCGCATGCAATTCAGTATAATACATGATTAGTATTCTCGCACCTAGACGTCAAAGCCCCCGGTTATTGCAGAGCTAATAGTACCGAAGAAGTTCAGAAAGCAAAATGCTCAGCAACCAGTGCTTGACACCATCGACACTGCCGGCACGATGGATTATGCCGATGGGCGAGCGGCACACAGCAGCAGCGGACGAAACGACGGACAGAAGAACCGACCTCCGAGATGCCAGCCGGCGTCAAGGCCAGGAAAACTAAGCTGCCGTCTAGCAGTTCAAAAGAAAACGATGCGCATCCTGAGTTGACGGTCGATTCAGCAGAGCAACGACTGGAATTGAAAGACAGCTCGACAAGCGAGGCCAGACGGTCTCGCGACAGGAGACCGAAAGGACTGGCAAACAATGACAAGCTGATGGTAGCAGAGTTGCCTATTCAAAGCGACAAGCAGCCAAAGCAAAGTACTGGAGAGCCAAGACGGTCAAAGCGAACATCTGACCAGCAGCAAACGCTTCAACAAGGCAACAAAGCTGAGCTAGGATTCGACATTAAAGACTCAGAATCTAAACAAGAAAGATCTCAAAGGAAAAAGACAACCAAGTCACCCAGGACATCCTCGAAGGCTTCGAATTATTCTACATCGGAAGTCGCAGATCTAGGAGTTATCGAAACTTCAGACTACAGTTCAACTAGGGATCCAACTCACAGGACAAAGACAGGAAAGTCCCCAAGAGAATTGTCAAAGGCATCAAATTCATCGAATTCTGAAGCTGCAGACTCTATAAACACCGATTCCAAGCAGCAGAGGAGACAGAGACGCACAGCTGGTTCAAAAGAGCGACAACACAGAGAGCAGCGCCAGCAATCAGACTCACCAGGACTCATGTCAAACCAGACGGAAGAAAGGCAGAAAAACCTGTCAGAGGAGGAGTATTGCAAAGTAGAGGCACAACAACCGCAATCGATGCTTCCAATATACCAGCAAACGGATGAGCAACACAAAGACGCGGAAACAACTAAAAGAAGAAAATTGGCTCAAGAAGATGAAACTAAAGAGTTGCATCAATCCAGATCTAAACAGCCGTCAAAACGGGAGACTAGTTCAAATCAGTACTCAAAATCGAAACCCGATGCACGTCGGCCAAGGCAAGAGCAGGACTTTGCGCAAAATGGAAGTCAACCTCGTGCAGAAAGCGTCACTACCAAGCGCCTATCTCAAGTGTTCTAGCAGAGCAGCAAGAACTGCAAAATGCAGAGTCTGTTAAAACGAAGGAAATGCAGCCAGCGGAAGCACAATCACAGCAACCGCGTATTTGCAGCAGAAATTTAGAGAGAAATTTGCAGCAACCCGTAGACTCATTGACAGATCCATCCAAATCGGTATCAAGACCCAAAAGTCTTGATGTGGAACAAAACAGCAGCAAAGACGCAGCACAACCGGTGATAAAAAAACCAAATTCGTTGAAATCGCAGCCACAAAAACTCGATTCTCCAAAGACTGGCAACGGATCCTCATCATCAGAAGGAGCATTCAGCACCACCTGGCTCTGATCATGTTGATACCAAGCCTAACAGACAAAAGTTGGACACTTCAAAAGCTCAAAAGCAGCAAATTCCAGCTGGGTCTTACAGTGTCCCAACTCCAACGTTGCAGCAGCAGCAACAGCGACGACCACAGGGTCAGAGCTCTCTCGGCCGACCAAGGAGGGGCAGCGGCGCTGGAGAGGCAGAAGTTTACCCCCCTCGGCGCCCAGCCAACAGCAACAACAACAGAAGCAACCGCACAATGTTCAGAGTTTCCGCCAGTAAAATCCGCTCTTCCTAAAGCACCCAATAAACAAAGACTTGGCGAATCTAGGGCCGATACAGCAATTCAATCTCAAGACGCAGCCGGCACCGGGCTCTTATAGTTCTCCAAGGGCTCAGCACAAAAGCTGAAAAGAGCCGACGTTGAACCTCAGCACGAGTTGAAATCTCTGGCTCATACAACATCGAGGCGCAGCAGTCTGCAGTCAAGCAGAAGTCTCACCAACAAAGACTTGGTGAGGATTTAAGGCAGCAGGGAGCGAAATCCTCTAGCAGGCGACGCGTTCTGCTGGAGAAAAAAAAGCGTCTGCATGTAAGTTGCGGGATGGCCCGAACGAAATTTTTTTAATGCCCTTCAATAGTAAGAGATTTAGCGGCATCTAAATATACCAAAGACAAAAAGGTATTAATTTCATTGTTTTTCAACGAACTTCACTACAAACGTATAAAAGGCACAATGATTATAATCGTTGCAATACTAATAACAATCGCCCAGCACTGCACGAATAGTTACAGCTCCACCAGTTGAGCAATAATCTAAAATTAATTATATTATATAGTTACTAACCAAAAGTGCACTGTAGAGTCTAATATAGCTCTTACTACACTTGTTATTATACTACGGAAAAACTGAAAACGAAAAGCATAGGAGAGGTCAAATTAAACTCTCATCAATTGAGGCTTGCTCAATGAGCCAGTGGTTAGAGATTTTTTAATGTACTGAACGACAATAAAGGCTTGACTGGGTATGAAGAGTCTAGTCAGGTAAAAATTATTGTAGATAACAAGGCTGAAATGACAGGATTTTGTACATACGAGCGTACATGCTTATATTTGTACATAAATCTGCCTTGCTCTTGCTCTTAACCAATCAGAGAGCCCTCTGAGAGACATCTTGCTTACTGATATTGTCATTGCAGTTAGTTCTGAGCCAGAACGGCTTGTTAAAGACTTGTTAAAAATGTTGTAACGCCATTAAACTCTTAGATCATTGAACCAATTTTCAGTGGACGGAGTTTATCGAGTTGTCCCAGTAACTCCAGTTGTCTCAGCGCTTCCAGTAGCCAATCAACAACAGCAACAGCAAATTCTGTTGAAGCAGAAGCAGCTCAAACAGCAGAGCCAACAGCGTCAGGAGAGCGCAGGCGAAATGTCTGACTCACTGTGGAAAAGCCAACACATAGACGAAGACAATCTTGTCAGTCTCACCGATTCGCAACTCGATTCAGCTGACTGCCCGTCAGCCGCGGCAGACCAAGATGTTGCTCCTAAAGCAACAGAAGCAGCAGCAGAAGAGCAGCAGCGGTCTGTCCTCCGTGGCCGAGGCGAACGCCGACGCAGCAGGACCTTGCAGTGCCGCAGACCTCACCCAGCAGTACATGTACTACGCTGCGGATGAATCTTCAACATCACCCAGTGCTCCAGCTGCCGCTGCTGCTGCTGCTGCTGCAGTTTCATCGCCAATAGAAGTGGCCAGAGACGCCAGCGAATTCTTTGTTGAGCCTCAGCCCCAGCATCAGCTGATGCAGCAGCAGCCATCGTCGCTAGATGCTGTTAAACGACTCGACATAAGCGGCCCGTGGAGTATTCAAGAGCGTCGAAAGGTTCCGCCAGTAACGACACCTTTGACGAAGACGGTAGCAGTCAGACTGCAGCCGACCAGGCGTTCCGGCATTCCACCACGCCGTCGGAGCTGCTGTACGCGGAGAGCAAAGTGTACGACACCATCACTGTTGAGGTGAGGAAGTGCTTCTTGAAAGCTTGCTGTAGTTTTTTAATTTAGCTAACATGCTTAAATGCTTAGCTTATATACTATATTATAGCAAAACTTAAAAACCATTTTTTTAATCTTTTCACTCACGGCTTTGGTATTGTTCAAGTGAGTTCTTCTCAAATCTAATCAAATCAAATCATACTACTTTACCATCATGTTGGCTAACAAACGGTACAGTGGCTTTTAGTTATAGTGCTGATTCGCTTCCTTGTAGTCAATCGGATACTTGAAAAACTGGCCATGAAAGTATTTCTCCCAGTCGATGAATAGCTATCTACTGTGAAAAATTTTGGCTGCGGTCGATTTTCTTTTAAAAAGTCGCGTTTTAGGACCTACAGTATTCGTTGTGATTCTTGGGCTAGAGCCAAATGAGACATAAGCTTGGATAAGGTGGTGGGTGTAACGTGTTTACATTCTAATGGCTTGAATTTGTACATGCAGATTAGGTAAATTCTAAAGTTAATCTGAGAATTGTCATAGAATTAATCTTTTTTACAATTAAACGTTTATTTTTCACGAATTTATTTTAAAAAACTTTAATAACAATTTAAAGTAAAAGTTTAACCAAATTTATAAAATAGCAGAGAGAAAAAATTAGCTTTGCTAAACAGAGTCTCAAAAATGAACTTGCCTACATGTGAGTCAATTGTTATTCTTGTTCTGATTTTTCTAGTTGTATTCTAAAATTAAAACGTATTAGAGAATACGACAGAAAAAGTGCAAAGAGATAAATAGAACTTGCTTAACATTGCATTTTTTATACAGTTCAGTTTCTAGCATATTTTACAGCTTAAGCATTGGCACCAGATACTTGAACTCGCCGTGAACCAAAAGCATGAATCAAATCCGGCGACTGCCAAGCGCTGTATCCTCGGCTAGTAAAAAATTCGATAATTGTTGCATTATCCAATCCCGACATGTGCTGCGCTACCCATTCCATCTGCACTACGGTGAACTTGAACTTGGCGAATAAGTTACCAGATGTGCGCAGAAAGTCTGCCTCACCGCCTTCAACATCCAGCTTCATAACGATATTCTGCGTGCTGATGATGACTGAGCCCAGTTTCTCCGTTCTAACTGGCATAACGGGTATCGAGTCGCGCAAATCTTGGCCGAATTTCGTCGCTCCACCGACGTTGCAGTCGCCGGGAAAGTTCAAGTAGGCCAGCTGATTGTCGAACGATATCCAGAATATTTTTGTCAAATGGGTGGAACAGCTTGCATAGCGGATAGCCGTCCAACGTTTTCTCGTAAGCTCTGACATTGCTGCATAGCGCGTCTCGATAGCTCGGGTGCAGAAATTTGATCTCACGCAACACTTCGTAGAGTTTGCATCGCTTCTCTTCAGATTCAAAGCCGAAATAAATGTAGATTAGATATACAGCAAAGATTAAAACAGGCGGGGAAAAATGCCGCAACTTGAAATTTTGCAGTAACTGTAGCGCATGATTACAGATTCTAACTAGTTGGACTTGCCGATCTCACTCAGAAAAGTTTAACTGAGTTCGCTCGTATTAACCTCTTCATCTCCGTTCTAGTTGGGTGGTAAGCAGTGATTACCATAGACTATTTGACTTCTGACTGAGCCATAGATATTTTTTCTCTCCATTCCAATCAATAGACTATTCAGCCAAGACTAGGGTAGAAAAATCAGCAAAACTACACATTTAAATACAGTTTAGACTGTTTTTAGACTGAAAGCACACTGGTCCCCGTACCAGAGGGATGGATAGCGCGAACAGTATAACAAACGCGCTTTCTTCCTAGCCCCAGTCAGTTCAAACTTAGAAGCTGATCTGTCTCCTCATTCGTCTAGCTTTTTGTTAACAGCTTATCCAGTCTGGTTTGAGCCAACAACTAAACTAGTTCTCCGATAGCTTGAAATTATCTAAGCGGACGAAGTGTCTGAACTCATGAAATTGGACGACGAAGACTACACCATCAGACTTTTAGAGGTTAATGAAACCTAAAAAAGACTCAATCATGGAGTGGGTGTGGCGTGCGTGAACTAATTAAAAACGCTTAGGGCATTACTTCATCGGTATTTTTGCTTTTTAATGTAACTTTAAAAACATCGCCGGGCTAAATGTCGTAGCAATTTGGTAACTTCTGCTAAATAACCACCACAACGCGCCTTTAAAACCCAATCTTAAGCTAACACCGGCAAAAGTGAGTGGGCTGCAGGCAACCAGTGTAACTACGAGTACAAATCAGCCTCAGACATCTACTCCGACAAACCAAGACGATTACAACCTCGAAGTCGCGACCGCAGCCGCAGCCGCAGCCTCTGCTTCATCTGCTGTTGAACGCAACAAAAGCCAACGATCAGCTTTATCTGACCAACCAACTTCTTTAGAGCTACGCGCAAAAAGTCCCAATCGGCCAGAGCAGCAACAGCAGCAACAGCATCATCATCAG